>JABUQX010051833.1:0-36368 GCA_015478945.1 Trachelipus rathkii
ATGGAAAAGATGTAGGCACATTATTTGTGCTTTATGATGAGTTTTGCAGCATGGAATCCCGCAGTTACTGCATACTGTCGTTACCTTCTTTGCATTTTGTCTTCGTTCCCTAGTATCTAATTCTTTGTAACACATCTCACAACGTTTTCTTGAAACTTGACCTGGTTGATCCTGTTTCTGTGCTAGCTGTGGTACTCTCATGTCAGGAAAGAACTGTAAGATCGAATTCTTAATAATGTGGCTAAGGTTCAAACCAGTTTGGAGCCTCTGGAAGGAATGAGGGCGGATCAGATCGTGGGGAAGAGCTTCATAAAATTTTAGTCTCACTCCATGCTTCCTCTTTCTCAAATCTTGTACAGTTCTACCATCTTTGATGCCATAAATAATATATGCATTTAGAGCACAAATATCAATGATGGTAAAAAACCAGGACAAGGGCCAGCGGAGTGTGGCCCTTCTACACGAACTCCGCCTGACCATCTGGTCATCAGTGTCCCCAATCCCCATTGTAGAGTTATAAAATTCAATAACCTCTGGTCTTCTCTTCACGTTAGGTTTTCCTCTATAGAAATCATGGATTTTAAATTCAGTGTGCATAGTGGAGAGTAAGATGACTTGCTTAGGGGTTTATCTTTTGTCACATACGAGGCTAACAAGATAGGTATGTTATTCCCGCCTAATGCTGGTTTTTTAGACATAACGAATAAGGTGGAATTCAGCTGGCGATCCTTTGCTCTCTTTAGCTCCTCTGGTAAATGTTTTCTGCAGTTGTTTATTGTTCCAACCAGTGTGAGATGTTCCTTGAATAGCTGTGTAGCCAGGTCAACAGAAGTGTAGTAACGGTCAGTTGTTACATTTCTATTCGAACCATAGTAAGGTCTCAAAAGTTCCATTACTATTTCTAAAGGCTTTTTAGATGGATTATCACCCATGGGCCCACCATAGGGTGCGGTTTGAATAATTAACTTTGTCAACATCGGATATCATTCGAAGTAACAAGCCATATTTTTCAGGTTTCGACTTTATGTAAACGCGAAAAGAGGCATTTCCCCTGAACAAACATAACATTTCATCAATGGACAAGTTTGGGCCAGAAGTATAGTTTGCCCTAAGAATGTTGTTAAACTTGTCAAATACTTCTCTTAGAGGCTCTAACTTGTCCGGATTTACCACACCCGCCTGCTCTCTTTCTTTTCTGGCTTTGCGGTCATCGAAACGAATTAGAGTCAATAATGCTCTAAATCGTCTCTTGGACATCGCTGCTCTATATATCCCTCTTCCAGACGATACCTCCCAAAGTTTACCAAGGTCTTCTTTCGTGTCACGGTATATGCCCATAATAATCAATATACCAAGGAATGCTCTAAGTTCTATCATATTGGTTTTTTCGCATAGCTTTTTGTTAGCTACATCTTTATCTAAAACAAATTCTTCCGCATATTTGTTGGTGTTATTCAAGATGCACATGAGAATTTCTTCTTGCATATAGGCGTCAAAACATTTCAAGCGGTGTTGTCGCCTCTTCAGCTACTCCATTTAAAGTTGCCCTTTTGGTCACATAATTCCTTGATCTAGTTCTTGCGGATGGTAGTTCCAAGTTTGACCACAAGTTTCCCGATTTTGCTTTATACAAAATTTCTTCTTCATGGTCTGGAACATCTAAGTCTTCAACCTCTACTCCTGCCTCTTCCTCTTCCCCTTCCCCTTCCTCTACTTCCTCTTCCTCTACTTCCTCTTCCAAACTATACGGGCGCACTTGCGACATGTCAAGCTCATCATCTGACTCGGGCATGGAATCATCAGAATCCTCAACTTCAAAGTCACTGTCTTCTATGTCGCTAATATAATCACTCAAATCCACTGCACCTACGTTCAAAATTTTCTACTTCTAAGAGATCTCCGCGCTTTAGAGGTACTAGAAGTTGAAGGTTGTTCCTCTAATTCAACATCTCTTGATTCTTGAGGTGGGACAGTTTTCGTAGGTGTAATCTGAAAGAGAAAGGTTCAAAAATAACTCTGGATAGAAATGAAAAAAATAATAACCTTTTGACCACGTTATATCAAATGCTTACGTGATCGTCTGGAGTCAATATTTTCATTGGTGTGGAGAAGCTACGGCCAGAAGAGCCTTTGTCAGTCGATTTTCCACCACTAGCTTTCCTTGTAGAAACGACGGTGGCGCTAGAAGACTTCGAAGTGGAGGGTTTCGGACCAGTCTAAAAACAAAACACTTGGTAAATGCCATTGATCACAAGTATTGAAATGAATGAAAACACTGACACTTTCTGTACAAAACTTACATAAAAGATTTTCCTTGAAATTGCCTTTTGTGGGGTGATGCCTTCCAGCCTGAGGCGTTTGGTGGCTTCACACATCTGTTCCTTTTCTTCAGATGATGACGAGGTAGAGGTGTTTGCAGGCTGCAAATAAATATGTAACTGATAGAAAGTAAAAAATAAATTTATTTTACAGATAACTATGAGTTTATAAAACATGAAAAGCAAATTATTTTTATAACATGAAATGAAACATTTTTTAAAAATAATTTTTACCCTTTTAGGTGCCATATTTGTTGTTGTTTTTTTTTTTTTTTTTGGGGGGGGGGTGAAAACACAACAACTCTTCTGTTTCAAAGAAATTAATTTTTAATAAAATAAATATTATTTCAAAAATATTTTTATATCAATCTGTAAAAGGAAAAAAAATAAAGTAATAAAAATTCAAAAAATCAAAAAATAAAATATAAAAAAATAAAAAAAAAAAAAATAAAAAATAAACTTGTTCTGCTACAGTATATATTCAATACTGTAGCAAAACAACTAGTTAGAAGGATGGTTTGCCCTAATTGAGTGCATTCTACCCGACCCCCGCGCGACTCCGTGTGGGTCAAATTTTGCCCCCACAAATTTCCATTCATATAAGCTTTCTTTTTCTTTTTCCTTTTTTTGTCTGAAACACAGAATATATTTTTAACTCCTTTTCCTGAGGATTACCTTGAACGAAAAAAAAAAAAAGTTGAATCAAATATTTTTTTGCGATTTCAAAATAAAAAAAGTGTGGGACAAAAAAGGCCAGCGCGGAGTCGCGAGGGTTAAGAGACATCTTGCTACGAAGCACCCAGGTGTATCCCAGAGAACCTGGCTCATATTGTTTCAAGCTATTACAAAATCGAGAAAATAGTTGGTAATAGAATTGGTAAGAGATTTACCACAGTCGTGTCGCTTCTCTGTCGGCACTTCATTTAAAGTTGCCTGATACTGGCTGCCAAGAAAATGAAACCTCATACAGCTGAGAGGATATCATTATCCCGGCGTGCAAAATTATCAGTGAAACCATACCAAAATTTCAAAGGTTTCTCTCTCTCAAACAATATTAGCCGTAGAATATCTGAAATGTCGCATTAATATAAATGATACAGTCACAGATTAAAAAATAAAGACCAAGCATAAATTTTGTTTTGAACAAATCAAATGAATAGTACTGGATTTACTTGCCAAAAATCAGCTTCTTGGATTCTGTATATTTATTGACGGTAAAATATATCGTGGAGCAGCTTTTGTTTTTGCAAAGAGTTGGAAACTACTAGTACCGGCTAGGACCGGCAACGATATTTTCGCTTCCGTCTCTTCCTATCTCAATAACTATGGTCTTCATGGAACGACTGTTGTGAAATTTGTACTGATGGTGCACCATCAATGACAGGAAAACATGAAGGATTTATTGCGCCATCTTTACAGGAAAAATGTATCATTGAAAATAACTCACTGCTTCTGCACAAGAGCATAGTAGGTGAAAAGACTTGTGGTGGAGTCAGTTCGCTTGAAGTTATAATTCAGCATTGTGAAGATGATAATTACTTAATATCGTAGACCTTTGAAGTGAAGACTCTTTGAAAAAAATGTTGGTGTATTTTACCACCATATATCTCATTATCATCTCGTGTTAGAGTACTGAACCGCTTTCTCACACTCAAAGAAGAACTGAAAAGTCTTTTTTGAGAAGAGAAACATAATGGCATTTTCCTAGGTTGCTGCAAAATGATAATTGGGTGTTTACAGCTGTCATATTCTGTCAAATATATTTAGTAAACTAAATGTATTAATACTTCATTAACAGGGACGCAAGAAAAACGTTGTCTTACCAATGAAATGAAAAGGTTTCATGAGAAAGGCAGCTTCTTGGAAAGTCTGCAATTGAGAAAAAGTGATGTTTGTCAAATTTCCATCCCTTTTAAAAAATTTTCGAAATGTAATGGCGGGGAAAAGCTAAAACCTCATTCTTAATCATTTATCAAAATTGCAAGATGCAGTAGATAAGTACTTTCCTTCTCTTTCGTTAAGAATCTTGAGTGGATTGTTTCCCCATTTCACAAGGCAGATATAACTGTATAACTAGATTTCACTACTACCAAAAGAGACGTATTTAATGATCTCTGCGTCGAAACTTTAATGAAAATTAAACTTGAGAAGACTGACTTATTAGCGGCTGTTGGCTTAGCTAGCATACAAAAGGAGTATCTAACCTCAGTATAAAATAGCCACCAAAGTTTCTATTGCCATTCACATCATGAGCTTTTTTGTGAACAAAGCTTCTCTGCAAATGTCAGCAATAACATTGCAAACAAGAAAATAGATTGTTGAATCTTGCAGGGAATAATATGCCTGTTTGCGTTATCAAACATCGAGAAGTAAGCTGAAATCATTTGTTCTCCCGAAGTACTTCGAGTTTGTTACTCTGCAACTTCTTGGATATAAACATTTATGTGTGTCCACAAAAAAGTTCTTTTAAACAGGCCTTTGTATTACTAATAAGCATTACGGGCTGTTCCTAAGACCGGATAAAAGAGAAGAGTTGTCTCGACAGGCCTATGCAGGTCAGGTGGCTTAAAACAATCCTTGCCCCATGAAACCTCACAAATCAGTCAGTTGGATACACTGACAAGACCTCTGGTCTACTTACTGGGATGAAGTTGAAATTGTGCATTCTCTATATACAGTAAATATTTGAGCAAAGGTTGGTCTTCGAATCAAATTGAAAAGGGGCTATTTCAAACACCTTCTAGGGACTGGGAACCCCCTCAGATGTTTAGTTTTTCTTCTCATCAAGGGGTACATTTGGATATTGTACTGGTGTTGAGTGCAAATAATGCTAAAATTGATTGTGATAGTAATAATAATTAGCAGGGTTGGGGATTTTTTGGATTTTTTGAGAAAAAAATCAATTTTTGATTTTTTGGATTTTTTGGATTTTTTGAGAATCGTGACGTCACGCGAAATATAATTTGTAAACAAACTTTTTTTATAAGTTCAATTAAGTATTATTTTTAACCCTAGGCCCTATATCTGAGTTCAAAATCTTAAAATAGGGCTTATAGTCTATGACACAATGAAACAGCAGCACAAAAGAGTGTTATTTGTAATAATGATAATATATTACATCAGAAATAAAAGAAACATGTTTGAAACATGATCTTTTGTTGACATTTTTATAATGTAGAAATTTGAAACAGAGTAGCCTTGCTATGATATTATTATTCTAATTTTTTATTTCTATTGAAATTAAATCACTTAAATATCCTAAAAAATTAAAAAAAAATATATAAAAAAAGCAAAAAATCAAATAGAGCAAAACATGATTTTTTGGAGCAAAAATCAAGTGAAAAATCAGTTGAAAAAATCAATTGATTTTTTCCGTGCCATCCCTGAATAAGTTACTTGATAATATGTCATTGAAATAGAGTGTTTACTATTATGACATTGTATTATTGAGATAACAGTGCTAGTGTTAGTGAGGGTAGTAATTTTAATGTTAGAGGTAAATGTTTATGTGATGTTGAGGAAATTAAGAATGGCAATATTGGTAGATGGGCCCCCAAAAAAATATTTGTAATTCGTTATTTCGTTAATAGAGTGCACCCCCTCTCCAATATAAGGGACCAGCGCGAAGAAGAGTGGTGTTATCTGTAATAAAAAAAAGAAATTTAAAACAAAAAAAAACAAGCACAAAATCTTCCCGTTAATGCGATTCTAAACCGCAAACTTCAGCTTTCAAATTTAATTTAAAAGTTTTTATAGATATGTTTAAATTTAAAATCTCTTATTATTATTATTATTATAACAAGTGGTGCCTCAAAAATTCCAGCCTTAAATAGGGTGCCGTGTATTACAAATGTTGGGAATCCACTGCTTAGAGGCTAAAATTTGAAAAAATCAGTCATACTGGTATGTAAAGTAAAAGAAAAAAAATATAATATTTCTTTATGTAGATTTTGTTGAAGGTTCGTATGGGTATGCAACGAGGGCATTTTTTTTATTGTTGATCATCTAAAAAATCAGATTATGTGCGTCATAATATTTGGCTCGCGCTGAGCCCAGTTTCACCCCCCTAAAAAATGGACATAAATTCGGAATTTTTCAGCCGATTTTTGACCCTATAAACACTAAACTGTAGCTTTTTTTCCCTTCTAAAACGTTGTTTTCGGGTGTTTTTTCTGTGTCTGTCATTCATTCTTTCAGAATCTTTCAATTTTTTCAAAAACCCATGTTTTGACATTTTTCCGTATCAACTTCCAGAATTTTTTTCGAAATGACTTCAAGCTTGAAATATGCATAGATAGGTCCATTACCTACAATATTGTAGAATACTTTTTCGATTTTTTTTAGTTTTGTGCTCAGCGTTGGTAAGACTCGGAATTCTAATGATTTCTGATAAATAAAATTGCGATAATTTTTTTCCTGTTTCGGCCATGTACACGATACCTTAAGTGCGTACTGTAGTCAGCGGGAGATGCACATTTTTAAATTTGTTTAATTTCTTTGTGTATGCATTCAGTTTTAGATTTGTTTCTCGTTTTCTTTTGAGTATACAAAAAAATTATCTAAATACAAAAGATGCATCTCGCCCGACTATAAGAGCCCTGAAAATTTGATATTGATCGGACAAGTATAAAAAAAAAATCCAAATATTTCACTTTTTCAAACATTTGAATTTTTGGAAAAGTGAAAAATTGCTATATATTTTTTTCTACTCATCCGATCAACATCCAATTTTCAGGACTTATATATGTTGGCAAGGATGGCATCTTTATGCTCAAATAATTTTTTTTGTATACTCAAAAGAAAATTTTTAAAAAAATTTCAGAAATTTTTTTTTTTGAAAATTTGTTCCAAGAACAAATCCAAAACTAATGCATATACAAAGAAATTATCTAAGTAAAAATGTGCATCTCCCCCGACTAAATATGCCCTGAAAATTTCATCCACTTCGCCCGAACAAGAAAAAAATTATCGCAATTTTTCATTTCAAAATCAAGAAAAAGTGGGTTTGGGAATTGGACAACGCTGAGCACAAAACTAAAAAAATCGAAAAAGCACTTCTACAATATTGTAGGTAATGGACCTATCTATGCATATTTCAAGTTTGAAGTCATTTCGAAAAATAGTTTAGGAGTTGATACGACAAATGTCAAAAACATGGGTTTTGAAAAATTAAAAATTCTGAAAGAATGACTACAGACACAGAAAAACACCCGAAAACAACGTTTTAGAGGGCAAAAAAGCTACAGTTTGGTGTTTATAGGGTCGAAATCGGCTGAAAATTCCGAATTTTGTCCATTTTTAGGGGGGGGGTGAAAATTGGGCTCAGCCGAGCCCAATATTGGATACTGCCCACAAATAAAAAAACTGAGAAAAAAAGAGGATGGGAAAAGTTGGAAATACAAACACTGAATCTTCAAATATTAATGACTCATTACATAAAATGATTAGCTCTCTTTTTTTCATATCAAGAAAAACGATGGCTTATTCAATTTTGAGCCAGTCACTCAAATGTCTGCAAAATAAAATAAGCGTCCGTCATACAACTGCAAAATTTAATATTTCTTTAAAATTAATGCAAAAAAGCAAGCTATTTGTAGATTAAAATAGAATTCAGTAAAAAAAAAAAATTAGTTCAATAAATACAATAAAAAAGAGGGTTTTTAAATATTTCAAATATAATTAAAAAAAACATTTATTTCAATTAACTTACAATCTTTTATAAACCATAAAAAAATAGGTTTTACGAGGACATAATTATGACAATAACAAAAAGTATAAAAATAATAAAATTATGACTAGCAAGACATTTGCACGAACTTAATAATTATTAAATTGAAATTAAGAGTACATTATCTGGGTAATATATTCGATTCTGACATACAAATCTCGTACAGTATAAAAAGCATATAAAATTTTTTGTCCAATCACTACTAATCGAACAACTAAAATATTTAAATTTAAACTGCTGTCGTGTGACAATCAACAACAACAACATTTACGATGAAGAAAACAAGAAATTTTAATTTCCCAAAAAGTAAAGTTTCCACCATGGTTGTGTTGTCGCCTTAAAATTTTGAGACTTACTTCACCAATTATGAAATATGAAACTTCAACTCAGGCTACAATCCTATGAAATACCAGACTCTACTCTACCCATTTTAATTAATGAACCGATAACAAAATCTCTCAAGTCGGTCTCAAACTCCTCCGAAGAGAGTATAGAGTATCATTTTACTGTATTAACCCTTTCACTGCGGCGGCACCCTCGACCAAAGCTACCAAATAAAAATTCATCTATATATAGACGCGCCCGCAAAATGTCGTACCAATAAAAAATGTTTATTTATATACTAGCCGCAAATTAAAAATTTTAAATTAATCTATATATAGATGCAGCCGCAAAATAGCGTGTGACTATTAGTTTCAATCATTAAGTATATATATATATACTATATATATAGTGTATATATTTTTTTTAAAATATAAGTATATATATATATATATATATATATATATATATATATATATATATATATATATATCAAAGTGCCATGTAACAATGTTACGAGTCACAAAATTACTCTATCTTTATTCACAATTGATGGAGAACTAGCGATCTCTGGTTGGAAATATATTTTTTTTCCGATGAAAAAATAGAGTTTTCAACTAGTTTTTATTAATTTTTAAACCGTCCATAAATAGAATCCACAGCAAATACCGTCTATAAATAGACTCGCCGCAATATGGGACCACTTTTTGGAGCCATCTGTATATGGAAGCGATGAAAAAATATGGAGTTTCCAACTAGTTTTTATTAATTTGAAACCGTCTATAAATAGAAGCCACCGCAAAGTAAGATTAACCAATTTTTAAATAGTCTATAAATAGACTCACCGCAATATGGGCCCACTTTTGGGGCCGTCTATATATAGACGCGCCGCAGTAAAGGAGTTAATCCATAAGCACCACAAGGATCTTCGTCATCACATCAATCTTAAGGTTATTTTCTAGGTCAAGGTCACACTCAAATAAATGAGAATATTGAATAACTAATAAACATATTTTTTTAAAAATAAAAAATTGTAAAGATTAGATAATCAACTTTTAACAACAAATAGTACCGTTTAAAATCAAGGAACCATTCACCTTGCTCATATAACTAGGATTCTAATGACATTTATTAAATAAATTTTAATAATATTTTACGTAAAATTATTCCGAATGTATTTTAAAAAAAAATAATGAAGTTATCTTAAAAACAAATTATAAAAAATAATACGGTTTTCAACAAAATTTGAAGAAATAATAACAATAAAAAAAAGGTAATAAATCAAATAAAACATTAAAAATTGACTTGACATTGCCACCATTCAACTATACAATTTTTTAAAATTAGCTAGAGTTATCGTAACGGTAACGGTAATTTTATCCGGTTAATGAAGCCACCGTTCTTTTTATTCATTTTTTTTTCGCAGATAGGCATGAAGGTTAATTTGGATAAAACGTCATTTGCAAATATGCAGAAAATTAATTTATCATTGTCAAGTGTTCAACACGAGCCGGAGTATTTATTTAATTTTTGATAGTAAATATAATAGAAACATAATAGTGTCAGTGGTTTTGAAATAATATAAATTGAGAAAGTTTAAACTTGCTTATAAAGTGCTAATGGACAATAATACCAGCCAATAGATTTAATATTAAAATAAGGGTTAATATGACCGTGAGTTCACTTGTTCAATAATTTATTATATGGGTTAGTGTTACTTATGAGCACTTTTATTGTGTATTTGACATTTGCTATAAATTTAACTTAAACTCCTAATATCTTCCAATTAATTTAATATTAAAATATTTTCGGTAAGACTCAATTCTTTTTGTTTATTTCTAGCACTTGTATGTAACATTATCACCAACTATAAATGGGGTAACCAGTCCATGTTTTGACGTTCATTTTGATATAACTTTTAAATTTCGTTTGGGGAATATTTTCCTCAAATTTTATACCTACTACTTCCAGTATCTTCGGATACTTCTGTTGCAAATGCGGATTTAGGTTGAAGGATCAAGTACGAGAATGAGTTTTTTCTACAGTATTCTTCTTCAATCTCTTTTTACAAACCTTTTCAGAATCATTTTTATCTTTAACTTTATAATGACAAAAGAAATGTGTTCGAACCCCCTTTAAAATGTTAAAAACTGCTTTTACCATATGAACAAAAATATAACGGACAGTGCAATGGTTAGATTTAATTTGAGAAAACTAAATAAGGCAAAGTATGAATTTACAATGGATTTTTTTTAAAAGAATATCTAAAATGTAAAGCAAGATTGAATTATATAAATATCATTTAAAACACTTTCCAAAATCTGACTCCAACTCAACTTATTTGAAAAACCACCTTCAATTTCGCAATAAAACTACCAACTCAACAAACCTCATTTGAACAATATTTCTTCTTTTTAAATCTTATACATAAATATATTAAATTTTTTTCTTAAATTTTCTAGTGATTGAGTACATGACGCCTTAACTGATATTTATTACTGCATTTATAAGGGCACTCAGCACACTTGAACAATTTCTCTTTCAAATGAGTCATCATATGCACTTTCAGATTATCTTTACGATTAGAAGCAAAACTACACTCAGAACATGAGTATTTCCGCTCATTGGAATGAGTGCGAATGTGGGTAAGGAAGTTGCTTCTATGGTTGCCTTCATATTTGCATTCGGAGCATTTAAACATCTTCGTTTTCACATGCATGTTTTGTATATGAATTTTCAAATTTGAATGAGTTTCGTAACTACAATGTGGACATTTTAATAATTTGGTATCACTGTGTATTTGAGAATGTTTTTTTAATGAGGATGACTTATAACACTTAAAATCACAATGAGAACAAGCATATGAATACTGACCACCGTGACGTCTGGCCTCATGATCTTTCAGATTTACAATAAGATTAGTCCCGAAATCACACTTCGAACATTTGTATCGTTTTTCATTGGAGTGTTTGAACATGTGTACCTTCATTCCACTTTTACAATTGCTACCGTAATTACATACAGAACACAAGAATTGTTTCTTCTGACTATGATTAAGAATATGAATTTTCAAGGCACCCGATTTGTTGGTAGAATAATCACATTCTGAACATCTAAAAGTTTTAAATTCACGGTGGACTTCAAGATGCTTTCCAAAATTTTTTTTTTGATTCGTCTTATAATCGCATTTAGGACAATGAAATATGTTCATACCAGTGTGATTTAAAAGATGAGCTTTGAAGTTAATAATATGATTAGTTTTATAACTACATTCAGAGCAGGTATATAACTTTGATGGTAAATGATTTAAAAGATGGTTCTTAAATTTATTTCTACAGTGATGTAAGTAATTGCATTCAGTGCACTTGAGAAGTTTTGCATGAATTTGAGAATGGAGAGTAAAATGCTTTTCTTTTTTAGTCTCAAAATTACATCTTTTACATTTAAAGATTTTATCACTGTTGGGATCACAAGAATGCAAGTTAAATGTGGCAACATCAGAACTTTCATAAGAACATTTTGAACATTTAAATGAAGAATGAGTTGATAAATGAGAATCAAGCTCACTTTCGTTGCTACCTTCAAAACTGCACTGAGGACAAATAAACCTTTTTTCGCTGGAATGAGAAGACAAATGTTGCGAAAGTTGCTCTTCATCATTGCATTCGAAGCTGCACTGAATGCATTTATGCAAGTTTGTATCCGAATTCAAATTTATTTCTTGGTTTAATTCTTTTTCATCCTTATAGATCATCGATATTATATCAGACAAGGAATAAACCTTTTTTAAATTCTCCAACTGAGATGTAATATAACCATAATCATTTTTTTCCTTATGTAGTAGCAAATGAGAGACAAGATTGGGATAAAATTTAGATTTAAAATCACACACATCACATTTATATTGCCTTTTCATTTGAGAATTGACACTATATCCGATTAAGTGTGACATTTCATCCTCTACGTCAGAATCCTGATTTTTGAGACTGTCTGACATTTCGCTGTTATCTTTATTGGTCGAGTTGTCCGTAGTAGGTATACTAGACTGTCTTGACCTTTTCCTGAACAAAGGAACAGATTCGTTTTCATACAAGTGGGATATCAGATGATTTTTGAATGTTTCCGTATCAGTGCTTTCATAACTACATTCAGGGCAATTGTAGACTTCAGCATGAATTTGTGAATGAAATTCCAAACACTTTTGATTTTCAGTTTCAAAATTGCACTCTGAGCATTTTAAAGGTTCTGTAGGGGATGAAACGGAAGCATTTTCATCCACTGATGTTCTATTATTATAAATTAAAAGCATTATCTCTGATAAAGATAAATTACAATATTTTGTATTTTTCGATTGATTTACAATATCACAATTTTTTTTGGAATTTAAATCGGCTTTCTTTGGGCAATAATCTGAATTATGAAGTAATAGACTAAATTTGAAATTTGATTCAAAATCACAATAGTCACATTTGAATAATTTAATATTTTTATGTTTAGCACAGTGGGCATTATATGATCTTTTATATTTGGTTTCATAGGAACATTCACTACATTTAAATTTCTTAACATTTATATTTTGGTTCTTATTACTAATTTTTGTTCTTTTTACATTCTCCTGTTTAAAGTGACTTATCAGATGATTTTTGAATGTGTCTGTATCAGTACTTTCGTAACTGCATTCGGGGCATTTCTGGACTGCAGAATGAATTTGTGAATGAAATTCCAAACACTTTCGATCTTCAGTTTCAAAACTGCACTGTGAGCATTTTAAAGGTTCTTTAAGAGATGGAATAGAAGCATTATCAACCAATGATATTCTATTATTATAAATTAAAAGCATTAACTCTGTTAAAGATAACGAACAATATTTTGTGTTTTTCGATTGATTTACAATATCACAATTTTTGTTGGAATTTAAATCAGCTTTCTGTGGGCAATAATCAAAATTATGACGTAATAAACTACGTTCGAAATTTGTTTCAAAATCACAATAGTCACATTTGAATAATTTAACATTTTTATGTTTTGCACAGTGTGCATTAAATAATTCTTTATATCTGGATTCATAAGAACAATCACTGCATTTAAACTTCTTAATATTTAAATGGGAATTCTTACACTCACATATTTAAAATGATTTATAAGATGATCTTTAAATGTCTCCGTCTTCTTACTTTCAAAATTGCATTCTGTGCATTTCTTAACTTCAACATGAATTTGGGAATGCAGATTGAAGAATTTTAGATTTCCTGTTTCAAATGTACACTCCATACACATCAAAACTTCCATAGTGGCTCGATCAGAAGCATTAAGATCCAATGACTTATCTTTATTACAAACCGAATTGATTATCTCAGATAAGGATAACAAATGATAATTTACATGTTCGTCATTAACAATGCTGAAACATTTGCTAAGAGTGTTTTCAGGATTCTTTAAGCATTTCATATTATGACCTTTTATTGTTTGCCTGTAATTTGTTTTAAAATCACAATGCTCACATTTAAATAGTTTTTCATTTGTATGACTTAAACAATGAGCAATAAAAATTTCATTGCGGTTTGTTGCATAACTACATTCTTGGCATTTAAACTTTTTCTTTCTACGAGGCTGGTCATTATCCGATATTTCCTCCTCTTCAACATCAGATATTTCATCCTCAAAGTCAGAGTCCTGACTTTTGTCTCTCTCTGACATTTCGCTGTGCTCTTCGTCAGATAATTCGTCTGTAACAGTCATGTTGGACTGTCTTGATCTTTTTCTGAAAGAGTAAGGAACAGATTCACTTTCACTTGTGGACTGATCCATGTGAGTTTCTATAAGATGATCTTTGAATATTTCTGAATCAGTGTTTTTATAACTGCATTCAGGGCATTTCAGGACTTCAGAATGAATTTGTGAATGAAATTCCAAACACTTTTGATATTCAGTTTCAAAATTGCACTCTGAGCATTTTAAAGGTTCTGTAGGGGATTGAACAGAAGCATTTTCAATCAATGATGTTCTATTATTATAAATTAAAAGCATTATCTCTGATAAAGATAAAGAACAATATTTTGTGTTTTTTGATTGGTTAACAATATCACAATTTTGGTTGGAATTTAAATCAGTTTTCTGTGGGCAACTTTCAAAACTATGACGTAATAAACTACATTTGTAATTTGTTTCAAAATCACAATAGTCACATTTGAATAATTTAATACCTTTATGTTTTGCACAATGGGCATCAAATAAATCTTTATATCTGGTTTCATAAGAACAATCACTGCATTTAAACTTCTTAATATTTAAATGTGGTTTCTTACTGTCTCTGACTATTTGTTCTTTTACATTCTCGTGTTTAAAATGATTTATTAGATGCTCTTTGAACGTCTCTGCATCCTTACTTTCAAAATTGCATTCTGTGCATTTCTTAACTTCAACATGAATTTGTGAATGCAGTTTCAAGATTTTTAGATTTCCTGTTTCAAATGTACACTCCAAACACTTTAAGATTTCCATAGGGGCTTGGTCAGAAGTGTTAGGATCCAATGCGTTACCTTTATTGCAAACCAAATTTATTATATCTGATAAGGATAACATGAGATAATTTACATTCTCATCATTGACAATGCTGAAACCTTTACTAAGCCTGTTTTCAGGATTCTTTATGAACTTTAAATTATGCTTTGAATCATGACTTTTTATAGCACACTTGTAATCTGTTTTAAAATCACAATGTTCACATTGAAATCGTTTTTCTTTAGCATGATCTGAACAGTGAGCAACAAAATCTTTTTTATTTGTTGCATAACTACAATCATGACCTTTAAACTTTTTCTTTTTACGAGGCTCGTCATTATGCGATATATCCCCCTCTTCAATATCTGATATATCATCCTCAAAGTCAGAGTCCTGACTTTTGTGGCTCTCTGGCACTTTGCTGTGCTCTTCATCAGATGATTCGTCTATAACAGTCATGTTGGACTGTCTTGATCTTTTTCTGAAAGAGTAAGGAACAGATTCACTTTCACTTGTGGACTGATCTAAGTGAGTTTTTATAAGATGGTCTTTGAATATTTCTGTATCAGTGCTTTCATAACTGCATTCAGGGCATTTCAGGACTTCTGAATGAATTTGTGAATGAAATTCCAAACACTTCTGATTCTCAGCTTCAAAACTGCATTCTACGCATTTTAAAGGTTCTGTAGGGAATGGGACAGAATCATTTTCATCATTTATATTATAAATTAAAAGCATTATCTCTGATAAAGATAAAGAACAATATTTTGTGTTTTCCGATTGGGTAACAATAACACACTTTTTGTTGGAATTAAATTCAGCTTCCTTCGAGCAACATTTTAAATTATGAATATCTAAATCTTTTTTGTAATTTGTTCCAAAACCACAATAGTCACATCTGAATAATTTAATATTTTTATGTTTTGCATAGTGAGCATTATATGATCTTTTACATTTGGTTTCATAAGAACAATCACTGCATTTAAACTTCTTAACATTTAAATGTCGGTTCTTACTCTCTCTGAATTTTTGTTCTTTTATATTCTCCTGTTTAAAGTGATTTATTAGATGCCCTTTGAATGTCTCTGCATCCTTACTTTCAAAATTGCATTCTGTGCATTTCTTAACTTCAACATGAATTTGTGAATGCAGTTTCAAGATTTTTAGATTTCCTGTTTCAAATGTACACTCCAAACACTTCAAAACTTTCATAGTGGCTTGGTCAGAAGTGTTAGGATCCAATGCCTTATATTTATTGCAAACCAAATTTATTATCTCAGATAAGGATAACATGAGATAATTTACATTCTCATCTTTGACAATGCTGAAACATTTACTAAGACAGTTTTCAGGATTCTTTATTAACTTTGAATTGTGCGTTGAATTGTGACTCTTTATAGCACACTTGTAATCTGTTTTAAAATCACAATGTTCACATTGAAATCTTTTTTCTTTAGATTTCATCTTTCTACAAGGTTCATCATTATCCAATGTAACATTTTCTTCAACAATTGACAATTCATCCTCAAAGTCGTAGTTCTGACGTTCATGCTTATCTGATATTATGCTGAGCTCATAATTTGATTCGTCTGTAACAGTTTTGTTGGACTGCCTTGGCCTTTTCCTGAAGAAGAGAGGAACAGATTCACTTTCGCTTGTGGAGTGATCTAAGTGAGTTTTAATAAGATGATCTTTGAATATTTCTGTATCAGTGTTTTCATAGCTGCATTCAGGGCATTTCAGGACTTCTGAATGAATTTGTGAATGAAATTCCAAACACTTTTGATTTTCAGCTTCAAAACTGCATTCTAAGCATTTAAAAGGTTCTGTAGGGGGTGGAGCAGCAGCATTTATATCCAATGATTTTATATTATTATAAAGTAAAAGCATTATCTCTGATAAAGATAAAGAACAATATTTTGTGCTTTTCGACTGATTAACAACAACGCAATTTTTGTTGGGATTTAATTCAGCTTTCTTTGAGCAACAACGAAATGTATGACGAACTAAATCCCTTTGGTAATTTGTTCCAAAATCACAATAGTCACATTTGAATAATTTAATATTTTTATGTTTTGCGCAGTGGGCATCATACGATTCTTTATATTTAGTTTCATAAGAACAATCACGGCATTTAAACTTTTTAATATTTGTATGATCTTTTTTAATTGTTTCCAAACTGGAATTAGATTTCAATTTGAAATTAGTAATGCCAAACTTTTCCTTTCCATGACCCTTATTTCCTGATCTATTCTTCTCCTGAGAATTAATTTGTTTACTCCACGAACCTGAATCTTTACAATTATTATAATTATTACTAAGCATGTTTTCACGGTCTTCATCATTAGTTAGGTCTTCAGAAACAGATTTTTGGGATAGTCTTAATCTTAATTTCTTACATGAATGCGAACTTTCATCTTCATCAAAAGAGAAGTCCTTCCTGGGACGTTTTTGTCTCAATTTCTTTCTATAATCTTTCCTTTGAATTTGCTCTAAAATCTGAAAGAAAAAATATTATGATACATTGGTACAATGTTATTGGGTGTGGAAATAAATTACAAGATTTTTTAACTTTAATTTTATAGTGCGAGTCCAAACCTAAACACAGATAGGAAAATTGTAACAAACTTTTATGCTGACATCATTAAAAAAAAAAAAAAAAAACAGCTGAAAGGTCATTAGCAAGATGGAGGTAATGGGCAGAGAGAGAAAGTTCAATAATGGCAAATCAGTAAGCATATATGAAATTACTGGTGAAATGATCAAGAACGGAGGCGAGATGGTGATTGACTGGATTTGAAAGTTGTGTAATAAAGCGTTTATGGAGGGTATAATTCCGAGGGATTGGAGGAGAGCAGTAATAGTATCCTTATATAAGGGTAAGGGAGATAAGGGGAACTGTAGGAATTATAGGGGAATTAGTTTATTGAGTGTTGTAGGGAAGACATATGCTGGTATTTTAGTCGAAAGAGTGCGTCGAGTGATTGAAGGACTGATTGGTGAAGACCAAGGTGCGTTTAGGAGTGGTAGAGGATGTGTGGATCAAATCTTTACATTGAAACAAATGTCTGAGAAAATGAGGGAGAAGAAGAATAAATTGTATTTAGGTTTTATGGATTTGCAACAGGCGTATGATAGGATTAATAGGGAAGCCCTATGGCAGGTGTTAGTGGTAGGCTTCTGAATGGAATCAAAAGTATGTATGACGATAGTGACAGCCGTGTTGTAAAATAAATGGTGTCAATAAAGTGATTGGTTATATTATAAGCGGAAGTGAGGCAGGGATGTGTTATGTCACCCTTGTTATTCAATTTGTATATGGATGGGGTTTATGAGAAGAAGAAAAACATTGCGTAAATTCAGGACAATGGTGTAAAGATGGAGAATGGGGTGAGTGGAGAGGCTGCCCTTCCTATTATATGCGGATGATTTGGTTTTGTGTGGCTGAAATCTGAAGAGAGTTGAGAGGTATTGGTAGAGAGATTTTGGCAGGGGTGTGTAAGAGGAGGGTTTGAATGTAAAATCGCTAGAGTAAGAGTAAGGTTATGGTTGTAAGGGCGGACAGTCCTCGGTGTGAAGTTATGGTTTTGATGGTGAAGCAGCTTTGGAACAAGTGTCCTGAGATTCAGTACGTTAGGATAATGTTGGATGAAAAGAGAGACGGATGATGCAGAAGTGTAGTAGGAAAGTTGTGTGTGAATGGCGGGAAGGTGGATGGTGCAATTAAAATTGTTGGTGGACGTAAAGGGACTAAGTCTTGAGTGCGCTAGGGTCCTTACATGAGGGTATGGTTGTTACCTGTGTTATGTACAGTAGTGAGACTAAGTGGTCGGAATAAGAGGGTAGTAGATCTAGAAGTTCAATCGTGGTTCAGATGGAGGCAAGTTTTAGGGGCGTGTTAGGTGTGAAAAGCATTGATAAGAATGTGGAGATGATACAGAGAAAGCAGTTATTGTGGTGTGAAGAAAGGGGGTATGAAGAGGAATAAATAAGAGAATGGTTGAGATGGTTTGGTCATGATGGAAAGGATGGGAATGATAGTCGGGTTGGTTAAGCGGATGTAATAGTGGTGAGTGTGTTGGGAGATCGACCGGCTGGGAGACCAAAAAAAAAAGGGGATTGAGTAGGTGAATGAATGTCTGAAGGAGAGAGGTGTGAGTTTGGCAGGAGCGAGAATAAAGGTGCCATAATAGGAGTGAAGGAGGGGTTTTGTGGGGGGGGGTATGGTTTGTGGCCCACCTGGGCCGGGGATGAACCCTACACTGACGAGATGCGATAGTGAGGGTCCGTCGCGGTACCGTGAAGCTGCTATGGTGGATTTGTCTTGAGTTGCGACGAGTTTTTCACTCAATGAGGCTTTTTTTTTTGACTTGCGTCACAAGTTCTCTACTCACTTCTCTTTCCGATGAATGTCACGCGACCTTATGATATTATATATATAGTATATATATAATATATATTATATCTAAGATATATATTATATATATATATATATATATATATATATAGTATATATATATATTATATATATAAATAGAAACGTACCTTTAACCGTGCTTTATCCCTTATGCAGGGGGTAACACAGGGGCCACGGAAATCGAACTTTAAGGGCCGGCCTATCCCAAACGCAGCCGCCACTATATTATTATATATATTATTATATATATATACTATATATATATATATAATATATATATATATATATATATATATATATATACTATATACTATATATATATAGTATTATATATATAATATATAATATATATATATATATATATATATATATATAATATTATATATATATATATATTAGAGTGTACCGGAATTCCGGTCCGGCCGGAAGTTCCGGCCGAAATTTGACATTTTTTTTCCGGTTCCGGCGGAATTTTGAAAATTCCGGCCGGAACCGGAATTACTATCTTACTTCTGAGAAAAAAATTGATGGAAGGGATTTATTTTACATAACCCATAACCCATCATTTAACAAAAAATATAATATAGCCTTGTGTAGGCATTCAATAGAGGATTACATATCGTACAGTAAAACTGTTTCACGCAGTAATTGGCATATTTTGTAAACGTTTTTCCTCAAATATGTTTCCTGCTTCTGAAAATGAAAATAGATTTCTCTGGAATATATGGTGAAACTGGAATGGAGAGTAATTTTGGGGCTAGTACTGCTATGTTCGGAAATTTAGCTTTGGTCACTTTTTCCCCAATTAAGTAATTCTTCTTTTCCCGAGTAAAATTGATTTTCTGTTGGTAAAGAAAATTTCAATTTCTTGTGGAACAATTTCTGTGAGAGAGCACTGATTTTGTCTTTTTTTCCCTTTTACACTAACTGACTCGCTGTCACTTTCACTTTCTCAAACTTATAAAAAACTAAGTAACTTTTCAGTAATTTCTTTTTTTAAGTACTTCCTGATGGATTGTTTGGGAGGTACTTGGCAAATCTAAGTTCTTTGTAGATAATGCTCGTGTCTGAAAATGGAGGGATGACTCATCACTGAACCTTGCTTCTTACTGCTACTGTATTAATTCGAATTTCTACCTCAATGTATGTTGCATATTTCTTCAGCATTCCATTTTCTACTCATTCTCTTATTTCATTAGAAAATGAAAGTCAGTTTGTAGTATCTTGGGTCTACTACCGTATTTAAAACGATTATCTTGTTTTGATATATGTCTATGATCCTTTCTCTTCCTTTTTATTCATAAAATTCATAAATCTAAACTATTGTTCAACTTCTTTAAAGTAATGGAACTTTAATGAAGTATGCCTCAGAGTTTGAGAGATATCCTGAAGAGCTCTCAATATGAGATAATGTGCATGATATAAATTGGATTTTGCTTGAGTAGTTTCCGTAAACATGAGAAATGGTTGAAATTTAGCTTAGAGATTTTTCAATTATTTGCCATTTTATTAGCAGTCAAAGCTTAAATAATTGATTGTTCTATATATGAACTTGCAGAGGTCTTTCAAACATTCATTCTTTTTATAATCAAATATGTCAAACATTCCACCTTGTATTAACATTTTGAATTGGCATAAGTTGGCTTGCAAGATATGGATCCATAGTCTCTTTGTATTCTTTTTAAGTTCATTACAGCTTAAATGATTGAAATGTGTACAAATATCCTACATTTCTTTATTAAATCAAACTGTTCTTTGTCTATTCCAGAATAGTCTTTAATTAACAAATTTAAAGTTTATGAATAAAACAAGAAAACCTATTTGTGTATCCTGCAAAATTAGTTCCAAGCCTTCATGTTTATTGCTACATACGAAGGATCAATGATTTTGTTAGGAGAATTTCCGATTAGTTCATCATTAAATTTCAACTTCAGTGATTTTAATTCCAGAATGAGAACTCTAGGAAATACTTGCAATGGAAGTACAGTCCATTTTTTAAAACTCGCTGGTAAGCGAGTGCAGTTTAAGAGAAAATAGAATGAGATCATTTTGAAAAGTGAAGTTAACTCTGTAAGTAAATGATATCTGATAGCCTTAGAGAACTTCTCTAAGCAACAATATACTATAATTATTTCCTGTAGTGAGGTTGGTAACATCTCTACAAAATATTTTCTACTAGGAATATAAATATTTTGGTTGAAGATGGGCATTAAGTTCTATGAATCCTGCTCTTCAGTGATTGTGATGGCTGGTTACTCATTGCGTGTAAAATTTCATTATTTTCAGTGATTTGGGGTCATTTATATGCCAAATCTTTTTTGGGGGAGAAACTCATCTCTCAATAACTCACTTATCTGCAAGGCTTGGAATCTATTGCGTCTTTTGTGATTTCCTGTTCCTTAAGGAAAATAAAGACTCGTCTGCGCTTTGTTACGTATTAGGAGGTGGTTGGACTGTTTACAGAGTTGATGGTGCGCGTGCGGAGAAGGTGATGATTGGTTGTTCTATTATTGGTTGTATGTGCATTGAAGTGGCGTTTGGTGTACTTAGGTACTGTTGTGGATGCATTTTATGGTTTGTTGAGAGGAGTATAGTAAATGACTTTTTTTTTAGCATGTTCTTTAAGTAGGTGTAATGTTAGGCGAATTGGAGTTCCATAAGGAAATTCCCGGTTGCGGTCGGAATTTTTTTAATTTGTGTGATTCCGGCTATAGTTGTCCGTTTCCGGTTCGGAAACTGAATCAATTCAGTTCCTGGTAGCAGTGTGCTGCTCCGTGAATGGTGTGTGGATGGGTGAGGTAGGGGGTGATTATTTGAGGTTGTGTTTGGGGTGTGTTGGGTGGTTTTAGTGTTTTTGTTTGGTGTGGTGTGATATTTTAGGGTGCGGGTTATGTATTATATAGTGGTTGGTAGTTATGATATTGTGTGTTATTAGTAGTATGGGTGATTATTGTGAGTATTGTGATGAATCGCTGGTTTATTTGTTTGTTGTGTTGATTAGTGGGGTAGGGTATATATATGTTTATGTATTTAGGGTTTGGATTATGTATTGGTGATGTGGTGGAGTAGGGGGTTTTTATGAGGGTGTTTGTGGTTAGGGTGGTTGTTATTATGTGGTTTTGTAAGTGGGGTTTTATTAGTATATAGTGAGGTATGTTATAGGTTGGTGTGATTGTTAGTATTAGTATTATGGGTTGAGTTTTGTAGTGTGGTTATGTGTGGGGTGTGTGAGGTGTGTAGGGTTGTGGGTTGGTGTGTGTTGTGTGTGGTTTGTGGTGGAAATGTGAATATGGATTGGTAGGATGATAGAGTTTAGTTATATATGTTTGGAATAGATTTGTGAAGATAGAATGCATTGAGAGAAAATTTTGTATATATTAAGCGTTAAGAGTTAGGAAAATTAAAATTTAAAATCTAAAAGTAAAGATAAAGAAACAGCTATGAAGCTGCATTCGATAGTTTTAAAGAACATTGTACATTTGTTTTGGCATATTTTTTCAGAATCGTGATTGCAATGTTAATTTGGGAGTTGCGAGATGTGTTCAAGACTTACAAAAGGTGGCAGAGTTGGTGATTAATGGTTGTTGTGTTGAAAGTAAAGGGAAGCTAGTGAGTATTGACATATTTTGGGTTCGCAGTAGGCACTTATTAATTCGCGATTGACGAGAGTGTGTTCTTCTTTATTATGTTTGTGTAAGTCCTACTTGATGGTGATTGAGTTAATGATATTGCTAGGACTGGGTAGGCGCTCCTGCTGTATTGACGTGACTTCTATTCGGCTTTTAGTTGTATATTGTTTTTGGTGTTCAAGTTTTCAGAAGCTATGGTGTATATTGGTGTGGTGTGTTTTTGTGTTGTGGGGGTGTCGCGATGTTGGGTTTGCTTATGTGTGCAAGTATTTTAAATGTGACCGTGTTCGGTCTGCGAGATCCGCTTGACTCCCTGTGTTCAGAGCGTCGCAGAGCACGTATCTGTTCTTTGGGTCAAGAAGTTCAGAGTGCTCAGTGTGTGGTGGGTGTTCCCTTGCGTATGTGGTCCTTGTATACTGTAAGTGTGTGTTTTGATGAGAGTATGCTGGTTGGCATATGTAAAAACTTGTGTTTCATGTTGTTGGGTGTTGGGGTGGTGCAGGTCTTCGTGTCGCTATGTGTTAGGTAGGTTGTTCAGTCCTGATGATATGATAGAAGGAAAAAAAATTGGTAAGAGTTGTGTTTGAAGTTTCAATAGGATGTCTGTTAGTTTCGAATTGAATTTATTCTCGGACGTTTTTGTTGAGAGATTTTTTGTGTCGGCTTCTAGATGTTGTATAGAAGGAAGTTAGTCTTTATAAAAATGGTATAGAACAGTGTGTTCCTGGACAATATTCTCGGGCAGTTGAATATGAAGGCTATATGTTTGAATTTGACCTTGTATCAAGGTTCTTGGGATCACTTAATATATTATGAAGCCTCTTTGGTTAGTTGAGTGGCAAGATGATAGGTTAGTGATTTTGTGTTTGGGTGGGTTTTTGGGGCTTGATGTGTGTTAGACTGGTGCGTACTGTGCCGTGAAAAGTAATGGATCTGCAGCAAGTGAATGGTGGTTAATAGAGGTGTATTTTTTGTATCGATTAGTTAGTGTTGTTTATATGTAAGTATTAATAGGGGGCGTTGGTAGGATGTAGTTGAGGGTGATGGATTGTTGCGCATATGAAGGATTTAGATTGTGGTTGGAATTTATGATTGTGTATTTGAGTGTAGGAGTAGAAAATGAGAGATTCATTAAGGTAGAAGTCTGCGAGTTGGGGAGATATGGATGAGGATGTATGTGGGGGTGGAGGTGGAGGTGGTTGTTTCTAAGTAGAAATGATGGAGATTGTGGGATTGTTGAAAGAGTGTTTGGGGTGGATATTACTGGTGATATATAGTGCGTGGGTCTTATTGGTCAGTCGTATTTGGTGCGCAGTACTGAAGATGTGATGTAGTGCTATGTTGGTTGTGTTGGGATTGGTCGTGTTATGTTGTCAATGAAGATAGGATATAGTTATGGTAGTTTGGGTGTAAGTGAGTTGTAGTGTGAATATTTTAGAGAGGAGTATGGGTATATTGGGTTATGTGTTTTTGGTGGTTTGGTGGGTTTTTGATTGGTTTTGCGTATGGTAAAGGTTGGTAAGATAACTGGTTAGAGGTTTCTGCGGAGGCATTATGGTGTATAGAAGTTACGGATCAAGGTAAGTGGTAGTCTGAGATGGGTGTTATGTGGTAGTTTGGATTTGATTGATAAGGTGTGGTGTAAAGTCGATATAGCGTTTGTGATGGGTAGGGGTATAGTGGTGTTCCAGTGGAAGTGATTTGTGAAGATGAGCGCTGTTAAAAAGGTACCCTTATTAGTGGGTGTTATGGTGAGGGTATGAAGGACGGATGAATTAGGCGGGAGTATTCCATGGGTATTTTGGAAGAGGCAATGCAGCTTATTTTGGTGGTAGTGGTTGGTTAGGGTGATAGCTTAGTATGGTGCTGGATTTTTTTGTTAGAAGAAGAGAATAAGATAGAATAAATATAAAGTAGATATGAATGTAAGTATGATAGAATTAGTTGGGGTGGATAATATAGGAGTAATATAAGGATGAAGAAAATAGATAGATAAATATGGGATTTGATAGGATAATCTTAGAGAAATATGGAAAAAGTAAAAGAATAGAGATATAGGTGTGATAAAAAATCTCTGTAGAGGTGTCGATGAGTATGGAGAGTGGATAGTTGTGTAAGTGAGAGGGTAGAAAATAATGAATGTTGTTCGTTAGCGATTACAAAGTTAGGTGAATGTTATGTACTCTGGTGAGTGGAACACCTGTACACTATAATAAACATTTTTCCACCATCGATGTCATGTACAAAAAAGAACTCGAGATATCAATATATGTTTACAATGTAGACACATCTTCAAGGGGAAACATAGCAAGATTTTAGTTGGTTATCTGTGTTACACTTTTAATAAGGGAAAAGAGGGGATATGGAATAAGCAGTTAGTATATTTGACTTGTGCGACTCATCAGAGTTAGTGTCCTTTTCTAATTAAGAGACAAGTTTCGGCGATCAAGAGACATCAATAAGTGCCTTCACGTCTCATGCCATGTACTATTTGTGGGTTGCGGATTAGGGGTTATGATGTTAAGTTTTACAGAAGTCAGTTTTTAAGTTGATGCAATCCGGCTTAACCAAACAGAATATGTTGGTTATAATCAGGGTTTGGTGAATATAACCCACGTGGTGTGTGGACCAAAAGCATCTAAACTAAACAACTCATTGCCACATGACCGATTTAGCCAAAATAAATTGTTTGAGGAAATTAAATTAAATGGTTTGCATATATTTATAATTTGGTGCTTGTGTGCAATGGTTATTTTCAGTATTGAGGTTGACCCGATAAAGTTTTTTGTTGTTACTAAATAGGAAGATGATATTATGCATAATTAAGACATATATTTTAGGTTAACAGAACATGTGTTACAATTTCCCCAACGTGCTGGAGATGAGATGCATTGCCTGCATTGGTGAAAACCTTGTAAAGTGTAAAGTGGTGTTGGCTTTGATTGGTTATCATTAGATGTGGTATTGTGATGTAATTTGACATATACTAGAAAGTCTATCTTAAGTAAAGGTAAGTTAAGTCAAGTAGTATTTTGATAGATTTATATTATTTGTAAATTTCGTAATTATTGTCGATTCATCAAAGTCTGGGAGCTTCTGATGTTAATAGTGAGTAGTGTGTGGGTAGCTTACCAATGGTTCAGTGGTGAGGTGTTGTTTGTGTAGAAAGAGCTAGGTCGAGGGCTTTGCATCTTGGATTATCTCGGTTAGACGTTGGTGCCAAGGGAATTGTCCACTTCTGAACGGCCATGCCATGTGTGGTTTTCGCGTGTGTGTTGTTTTAGTGTCCAACCTCAGGTTAAATTATTTTTGAGGGTGGGGTTGTTTCAAGAGAATAGTATATTTTAGGTGCTATCTGTTTTAAAGATATTTAAGAGGAAGATATGATGTAAGTGCACACGCATTAGTTGATATAATTTTCAGAGAGTTGTTGGGTGTTGTTACTTATTTAGTGATAGGTGGAGTAGTATTATTGATGTAGGTGGGTAGTATAGTAGTTGTATATTTGTGGTTGTTGATTATTGGGTATATTTGGATGTGGGTTGATGTTTGAGTTTATGTATTTAGTTTGGTAGTAGTTTGTGTGTGTGGTGTAGGGTGGTTGGTGGTTATGTGGTGGTGTGTAGTATGGGTTTATGTGTGAGTAAGGTTATGGTGTGTAGGGTGTAGTTGTTTTGTAGTATTGATGTGTGTATAGTGGTTGGTATATGGTTGTTTGTTTTTAGTGATTTGTATTATTTTAGTTGTACCTGGTCTTAGGTTGAGGTGGTGGGTTTAAGTGGTTTGAATACTATTTGTATATATATATATATATATATATATATAATACTAATATATATATATATATATTATCATATTAGTGATGGGACGATTAATATTCATCATCATCGACATATTTTTTTCTCAATCATCATTGTCATCGTCAATTTTTGCCGATTAATTGAGCAAATATTAAGAATTTTGGATATTAGAACTAACTAACTAAAACTAACTAACTTAAGCTAAATAACTAACTGAACTAACCTACTAACTAACTGTAACGTATACTAAACTAACTAACTAACTAACTAACTAACTAACCAGCAAGCTACCCAATTAAACAACAAATTAACCAAACTAACTAACTAACTAACTAACTAACTAACTAACTTACCAACTAACTAACTAACTAACTAACTAACTAACTAACTAACTAACTAACTAACTAACTAACTAACTAACTAACTAACTAACTAACTAACTAAACAACAAACTAACCTAATAACCAACTAGCTAACTAAGCTAACTAACTAACTTACTAACTAACAAATTAACTAACTAACTAACTAACTAACAATTATTTAATTCAGAGATTCTTAACCGTTTTTGGGTACGACCCAAAATCAACAAGGAAATTAAAAATGCCGATGTAATACGGTAATCTAATGTAATTTTAATACAGCATTTGATCGTTATTTCACAAAGATTGACAAAAGACTTTTATTTGCATGCATTCTCGTGTTTTACCAGTATTAAGCTAGTTAAATCTAACTAACGTAACTAACGTACGTGACCTAGCTGAGACTAACTAAACTAACTAACTAGTGACGTAAGCGTGAACTATCTAACGTAAGTCTACTAACTAACTAACTAATCCGGTAGATCTGACTAACTAAGCTAATAAGTAATAATAATAATAATAATGAATAATTAGGAATAGGTTGATATAATAATGGAATGGTGGTATGGATAATAGATAATTGTAGTAGATGATATAATTATATCATTATTAACAAAGGTGATTAATAAAAAAATAATAATAAAAATAAAAATGTTAATAATAATAATTAAATAATTATAATTAATAAAAATAATAATAATGATGATATGAATCGGGTTTAGTAGTGATATGTAATAATATAGATGAAGTAGTGATGGTGATGAGATGAGTAGTGTAGTATATGTGGATATAGCTGGGTGTTAGTTATATGGTTTTGGTTGTAGTGTGGTTAGTAGGGTATATATATATATATATTATATATATATATATTATATATAGGCCCCATTTAGCTTATGGTATGTATGACATTCCAGTGCCTAATTTTTTGCCTTTCTGTTCTGCGTTTCGATATCCACACTCATCTCAGCAGACAACATCTTAGAGACCCACCTTTTATCCACTACTCATATGACACAAACGTTATAATTACCTCATCTAGACAAATTTATAGACAACACCTTTTATCCACTACATATAGCACATACTTACAGCGATCACGACCTCTTCCAGACAACATCTTACAGACACCCTATCCTTATATCCCTGTGTGGGAGAAAAATTGCCCACATTGGATGTCCTGCGTGTCATAGAAGGCGACTAAAGGGACAGTGGTAGTTAGGTTTGGCTGCCCTACTATCTGTATCTTTGTTTGCCACACGGAGATTTCTGTTATATGGTGTCATGCTTTCTGAAGAAGGTCGTGATTCGGCCGTAAGCGGTCCTTCGTATCTTTCTAGTTCGGTAGAATGAGTGTTGAAGGTGGAATTGCGTGTCGTTGGTAGCGGATGGTAAATGGATATTGTATGATAGCTCAAATTGTGATGACTTGGTATTTCAGACAGTCAATGGCATGCATCATTCAGCAAGCGTAACAGCGTAAGTTGTTATCGAGTTATGTGATGGAGGTATGGTTGGCGCGCTGCAAGATGCAGACGATTCTTGTTGTTGGGTTAGCGTTTGGATAGTAGAGGCTCGATATTGATCCAGTAGGAACTGTTAGTGTAAAGTTGTCTTAGATGTTATGGCAAACTAGCTTTTTTTTGCAACTTCTACGGAGCAGTAATTAAAAAAACATACTCAAAGGTTATGATTCATATTACGGCGTGTTCGACGTTCAGTTTCGTGTTCAATAGCATTGTATAGTAGCAAAACTATGATGTGGAATAAGAGGTAGAGATCTAAGGTGTAGTCTGCTTAGATGGATAATCGTATTGTCGTGCTAGGTGTGAGAAGGATTGATAAAATGAGGAATGAGCATGTTAGGGAGGTTTATAGTGGTGTGTAGAAAGACGTGAATGGGAGAATAAATGAGTGGATTAAGATGGTTTGGTCATATGGAAAGGATGGATTATAGTTGGTTGGTTAAGCAGGTGGATAGAGATGAGTGTGTTGGGGAAACAACTTGCAGAGGGACCAAATAAAATATGGATCAAGTAAGTTAGAGACTGTCTGAAGGAAATTAATGTGAATTTAGCACAAGTGATAGTATTGGTGCATAAAATGAGTAAATGTCGTAGTTTGGTGAAATGAAATGGTTGTGGACTTGGTACACAGATGAGAGATGATCCTGACATTGATGAGATACCAGTGGGTGACTTTTAAGGTATTGTGAAACTTCTGGGAGGATTTTGGCTGTGACAGTCTGGCACTTAAGGGTATGAAGGGTTTTTTAATTTTTTTTAGAGGGGTAGCAGGCTTTCTACTTTGACCTTGGATGTGTTCTTCTAATAAACTATTCTGTTTCTGGCATATGTTTCCACCCCACCCCCAATCTGTGGGGATCAGTGAGGTTGAATAAAGAAAGAATATTTAAAAATAAAAAATTATGAAAAGTACACAATAAATTATTATTGAAACCTCTACAAATAAAGTTTGTCAAAAAATTACAACCAATATATATATGCTACAAAAATAGGATTCGGAAGTGCGTAACACACTGGAAAGGTAAACTAATTAAAATAATAAAAGCAAAGATATGAGAAAACTAACAAGACTTACCTGAGGATCTTGATAATATAATTCACTGAGAATAACCAATTCGTCCTTAATTGAGGCTGTTGGCTGCTCTTGCTTAATATGTAAGTTAAGCGCATCATTGTCTAAATTATTCGATGAAGAATGGGTAACCTCAGAATTAACAGAGAAATGGTCCTATAATAATAATAATAATAATAATAATAATAATAATAATAATAATAATAATAATAATAATAATAATAATAATAATAATAATAATAATAATAATAATCTACTTCCTTTCCCAAGATTGTTGGTGAGGTGTGCAACATACATCCGAAACAGAAAAGTAGAAGAACATGATGCAAGTTGAAAAGAAAGCCCCCCTCTACCCTTAAATGAGGGCTTGTCTTAGCCAAAAAAAATCCACACTTGGGATTTACAAGACTACAAAGAACAATCACTGTCTCGTCAATGTAGGGTTCTTCTTTCGGGCCAAGCACACAAGCATACCCCCTCACAAAACCCTGCCATTCACCCTTATTATGAACCTTTCTACCTGCGTCTGCCAACTCACATTTCTGACTCAATCCACTTTTCCTTTGGTCTCCCAGCCAGTTGATTCCCAGCACACCCACCACTATACATCTGCTTAACCAACCAACTATCATCTATCCTTTCCATATGATCAAACAACCATTTTAATACACTTTCGCTTATTCTCTCATTTATGTCTTTCATCATACCACACAACTCCCTAACACTTGTTCCTCATTTCATCAATTCTTCTCACACCTAACACACCCCTAACATTGTTTACCTGAACAGATTGTACTTAAGATCTATACCTCTCATACCACAACATAGTTTCACTGCTATACATTAAAACAGGTAACAACATAGTGTTACTATCACTTTAGGACAATCAAAATGTTAGAGCCATTAGTTCAAGGAGTTTGAAAAATTTTACAAAACTTACAATTTTATGAACTTACTTTTGAATTTTAATAAGTAGAAATTTTAATAAATAAATGATAACTGGGTGTGGAGTGATGTAACTTTCGATATTTATTATTTTTAGGAAATTTTAAAATATACTTAGTCACTTGGTCATATGATGGACAAAATCTACTTGAACAATTACTAGTATTTGATTTTTGATGTTTCATGATCTTTGCCCAAAGAAGAGGGTGTCATTTATGCAGCTGCCAGGAGCAGGGAATCTCTCTTTCCCTAAAACTAAAATAATTAGAATTTTAAGAAAATAATTTTAATTTCTTATTGAAAGATCAGTTTGAAAAGACATCTGGTCAAATCCAGAGCATTTTTGAAAAGGCAGGATATACGGCTGGAGCTGTGACAGGATATTGTTACATCACTATTAATAATAGTTTAAAACATTGCATATAAGTAAGTGCATATTTATAGGTATATTGAATCATAGTCTACTCACTCGACAATCCTGGCCATAAATCAAATTTTGTTCATTCAAATGGTCCTCCGAATTTAGATACTCTGCTTCAGTTTTGATATTGATTTGTGTATCCATATCTTGTTTGCACCTTTACATCAAACTTTAAAATTTTTAGAATTTCATTTAAAATCTTTAAAATATTTCATACATTAGATTTCTGCATATAAAATCTGAAAAAAAAATTTACAAATGAGAAAATTAAATTTACTTTAAAAAAAGAAAAAGAAAAAATGCCTTGCTCTCACTTATGTTTAGGGACTAGAGCTTGAATGTAAGTCAAAGCATAGACTTTATTATGGATACAAAAACACTTCAGTTGCTGAAAAAAGTAAGTAAAACTATGTAAGACAATACTTGCTAGTAGTGTGTGCAAATCTAAACACAAACAAGGTGCTTTTCAAAAAAAATATGCATATTTAACATCTATTAAAGGACTAGGTCTATGAAAAAGATAGGGAGTGTGGTTCGAATTGAAGTGTTGGGACTATTAGCTGTCTCAACCTTGTAAAATTTAATTCTTTAAAAACCTAACTTCTACAAATCTCCCTCTCTAAGACACCTAACTTTCCTACCTCTTTTGACGGTTCTCTCATCTCTCCTGTCGACAATATAAACATCCTTGACCTTAACATAAACAAAAAAATGTCTTGAAAACCTCAAATCACAACGGTTGCTAGGGCGGCCTCAGAGAAACTGCGAGTTCTGTTTAGACTGCGACATTTTTTCCTCTTCTCAGTTACTCCAGAAATACAAGGGTCTCATCCACCCATGTATGGAGTACTGCTCTCATATCTGGGGGCTCTGGTTTCACCTGGCTTTTGGGCAGGGTCGAGTCAAAGGCTAAAAGGCTTATAAACTGTTGTGTACTTTCTAGTTCACTTGACCCTCTATCTTTGCTACGCGATGTTGATGCTTTATCTCTTTTCTATAGATACTGTAGAGGCAAGTGCTCGAGCGAACTTTCCATTCGCGTACCATCACCTTTATGACGCCCTCGTAGCACAAGGATGGCTGAGTCGGCACATGAGTTTTGTGTTGATATTAGTAACTCCAGACTAGTTGGCTTGGGGCTTCCTTCTTTCCTGCTACTTCTGTTCTGTGGAATTCTCTTCCATCATCTGTGTTTCTTACTCAATTTAATCTCCCTCACTTTAAAGCTTGCGTCTGTGCTCATCTGCATTATTTGTGTTAGATGAATTTTTGAGGCATTCAACAGCACCTCCTTGAATAGGGTTATGCCCGTGAGCGGAGGTGACAACTGCAAAAAAATAAATAGATAAATAAAAGATTCTAAGGAATTCCCTAAGCTCCCTTAAACCCCACAAGAATGGCATCTCCGACGGTGAACCACTTCTAGAATGCATTTAAATAGCATAACTGAGGAGCTTACTCGCTTGTCAAAAAAAAAATTCACAGAAGTGGAAGCTGCCTTATCAGCAACCCCTGGCAACAGCACTGATAGTGACGATGGTGACTTTACAGCAAATAAACCTTCTGAAGATGAAGAGGATTTGAATATGTTAAACTTTGACAAGTTCATGGCCGAAATTGCATTTAAATCTCATTCATCTTCAAAGGAATCACACCAAGGAACCTCATGGAAAAAATTGAAGATAGTCATCAAGAGGCCAAGATAATTCAAATTTGCAATCTGTGAAAGAGATGAGGATCTACGAAAACATAGAGATGATGACTACAGAAGAGAATCCTTTCATGTGGTGCCATGAAAATGGGCCAAGGCTTCCATTATTATCAGTGCTTGCAAGCAAATAATTATCAACACCTCCCTTATCAGTCGAGAGCGAGCGTATTTAGTGTAAGTGTGAATGTAAACAACCTAAAAAGGAACAGGCTCTGCCAGATACTAGTAAAAGCTTAATGTTTTTGCATCACAATTTGTGAATTTTTGAATTTGAGTATTGAATGATATCAATCTTTATCTTAAAGGAGTAGCTATATTATTATGTCGCAATGGAGTACAGCTGCTGCCTTTGTCTTTTCAGCTGATTAATTGAGTGTCTCTCTTTCTTTCATTATTTTTTTCTTTTTTATATTGTAGCTAGTTAAAGAATCTTCTTGTAAATTGTAATCATGTTAAAACACAAAAGTTAGTAGCTAAACTTTGTTAAAACTTCCTGGAAAAGGGAAATTAAATATTTTTTGAATAAACACAAACAAAGTTATTAATATTACATTTGCATTTATTATTCTTTAAAGATACTTTATTTTAATTTATAAAATTAAATATATCAAAACTAAATATGAAATAAATGATTACATTGGTTGTTTGTCGTACAGGGAAATTTAACTCCCTTGAGTTAGTTTTGAAGAAAATAAATGTTCTATCTTATTACTGTATTTATTATATTAATTAAAGTATCGGTATCAGCACCTGAAAAAAAATAAGAGACATGTCAGCCCAACAACATGGAGATTTGACACATCCCTAATATATATATATATATATATAGTGAGCATATATATATATATATATATATATATGCACACACATTCCCAGAGAGAGAGACCAGAGAGAGAGAGGGAGCCGAGGAATAGCCGCTGACTCAGAGTCGGTATTTTAAAACTGAATTCAATTCCGCCCAGACTCCCAATGGAAAATTTCATACACATATTTTTATGATTATAAAGAGCATCAGCCATCAAGTTGATAATTCGCACGCACAATACAAGTAAGCATTTATTTTATAACCAGTTTTATTTGCTATTTTAAACTATTTCCTGGCAATTAATGAATTAATAATAAAATTCCCATCACTGAATGCCATGCTGGTATAAAAAAAAAATAAAATAAAAAAAAAGTAGCTCAACCACATAGATTAAAGATATTATTATTCCAACCAACCATGCCAATATCGGTGATGCAACTGATTGTGTAATTCATCATAAAAAAATTTCTGCTAACATAGCTGTATCTTTTCAGATTTTGTCTAAAAAACAAGAATGGCAACGTATTTCTCATTAATTCTTATCTTGAGCTTTAAATATATTTATAACCTTTTATTTAGATTTTAACATAATATCTAAAAAAAACTTTTGAAAAGTAGTTAAATACCGTATTTTAAATACATAACAGAAATGTATTACTAAATAAAAATTTTAGATAATTAAAGTATTTAAATACTGCCCAGCTCTGATATATATATATATATATATATATATATATATATATATATATATATATATATATATATATATATATATATATATATATATATATATATATATATATATATATAGTTATATATACAGACATATATATATATATATATATATATATATATATATAGGTTGGGTATCATATAATATATTGACGAAGCCAAATTGGCGGGTTTTTAGTTATAGTAGTTATTAATGCTAGATGGCATGTGTGACCATAACTTAGTTATTAATGCATGTGGATGGTTTGGGTATCATATATTTAGATATATTTATCATTAGTTTTGACTAAGCCAAATTGGTAGATTTGTAGTTACAATAATTTGACAAGCCCTAGGGTGCTTGTGGATTTGCATGAGCATGTTTGGTTAGTGGGTTGACTTGGGACAGTCTCGATAGGCCCATGTGGCTTTTCACTGTCTCTATATTCTTAATGTCTTAAAATCATTCAATTCATTCACATTTTCAATCAGTCTTGCAATCTCCTTCCTTAACACATTTTCTGCATTCAAAATACAAACAGGGGGTAGCTATTCACCTCTCACATTATTCTACTTCGTATGGTAAAAAAAAATAAAGTCACCTGTTGCGAATGATTTAAAATAAAATATAAAAATAACGAATTATTTATAAATTGTAAATTTTTATAATTTGTAGCTGAAGTCCATTTTTCTCATTTTTTGACTTGCAAATAACTCGATAACCATATTGTCCAAAGACGAATTGTGGATAATATCTCTTTCAGTTGCAAGGGCAACAAGGGCGTTCAGTCTATCTTGCCCCATTGTATTCCGAATAACGATGTTAATTCTTTTTAATCTACAAAAGCATCTTTCAGGTTCAACAGATGCCATTGGATTAGATATTAAAATTTTAAGCAACTTTAATATTCTTCAAAAATCTGATCCATTCTATTTTCCATAATGTACTTAAAAGAATCAAGAGCTCCCTTCCGGAGTTAAAAATCTTCACTAAAATATATAGCTTCAAGTTTAGATTTGTGTCTCATGATGTTAAAAAATGGATAAACAGTTACAGTCTTTTAAATGCAACTGTGGGAAATGAGGTTCTATAAAAATTTAAAGTGTTCACACCGAAAAATGGAGCTGATACTAGATGATCACTAAACGAAAACCTCTCCTTAGACCGAGATATTATTATTATGTCACACACTTCATGTGCAGCAGCTTTTTTAAATTTGTAGTAATTGGAAGCATTTAACAATTTCTTCACCTCACAAACATAATACATTCCCTCAATTACTTTCATTATGATGGTCATACTGTTTATAATCTTTCCTAATTCTAATTGTAGTTCACTCACAGCTTGTTTTATAAGAATTATGTCTGCATTTCTTAATTGAATTTTATTACTAAAGAAACAATCTACATGTGGCATTATATGGCGAAAAAGAGTGAGCCAAAATACAAAAGTAGGATATTTTGATACCATTTTTATAAATTAAAAGTTCATAGTTTTAAGACGACAATTACATAGCCTAATACTTTCTCCTATTAGCTACATAATTACTTATATTTTTATTGAAAATAGAAATTTAAAATGTGTGTGAATAGCTAAAAAGAACTTTAAAGAATTTTTTGATATCATTTTTGTAAATTAAAAGTTTATAGTTTTAATACAATAGTTACGCAAAGTTTATTCACCTCACATGGACTATTACCAAAATAAGAAAAGCCATTTAAAATTTTTAGAATGCCATTTTTTAAAATTTTCTTTATAATATATAGGTACATAAATATGAAAATCAATATAAAACTTCAAATAAATTTTTATAACCATTTTTGTAAATTAAATATTTATAGTTTTAAGTTACGCTGCGGGTAGCAACACTAATTCATTTATCAGGTGTGTAATCTTAGAGGATTCAAAGAGGAAAGATTTTTCATGCTACAGCCTACACACATGCAAAATGAGATTTTGTGTAATTTCTTCTCAAATATCCTGAATCAGCATTTTTAATCAGCAATTTTACCAGTGAATTTCTGTGAAGCGGCGCACGAACCGAAAGCCACGATAAATGCGAAACGGTTAAACACTCAAATTGAGGCTGAAACGAAGTAATACCAA
>JABUQX010051834.1:0-32329 GCA_015478945.1 Trachelipus rathkii
ATATGCTTTATTTGTAACAACTTTGACGTAGCCAAATTCTTCGCATTAAAGCCACTGATTTCTTCAGGTAGCACTCTGGACTGACGTTCATCTATGAAGCGGATTCCTTTTGCAAGAGACACCTCGACAGATTAATTCTGACCGAAATCAAAATGCTGGACGTTACTCTCCCTCATGGTTCATTAAGAAACTGATCCTCAAAACCAAGTATAGTGTCAAATGGATAGATCTCAAGCCACTCTAATCCCTTCGCCTTTACTATCGTTTATCATGCATCTTAGGGTTATTATTAGTGCCTGGTTCAATTTTCACAAATTCCGTTACGATTTGGGCACTGTGCGCGTGTCCGTACAATATTATCAAATACTGAGCAGTTGCAAACTCGCAAACAATTTGGCAGTAAAATTGAAGTTCCGCATCCAAACAAATCTTTTCTATTTAAACTTCTCTCGCAGGAAATGAGAAATGACTTCGCTTATCAAAACATGCAAGAACGAATCTACAGTGCCCTGTTTCAGGGATAGCGAAACGATATTTCTGATACCTATCGTAATGAAACACCATAGATAAACATGTAACCGCCTTACTATATGGCATATTTATCAGGAGCTCTCACATGAAGTGGAAATTGTCAAACCTTTCTCCGACAACCTCCTATGGACCTCCCCCATTTCGGGGAAATCCTCCTATTATTCTTTTTTCTAGCAGATATTGGCAACGTTTAATGTAATTTATTCACTTCGGCTATGCATGAATTTGAAAACGAAATCTGCAACTCAAACTGTCAATTTCTTTTAAATCTCCCAAAGTGGTTCGATTAATTATGTATTCTTTAATCACATCTGTCTACCAAATTTTCTTGGAATTATTATTCTTACACTCCTGTCCGGAAATGTCACACTGCCAAAGATAATCTTACCCTCGCAAATGACAATCCTCTAAAATGGCCTTCAATCCAGAAGGCTCCCCCCTTTTTCAGTTTAAAGTTTGATGTGAAATCGGTTCCTCTCGACTGCCTATGTCCTTGGATAAATCCTATACCCTCCTTAAACCTATCCATTATTCATTCAATTCCCTTATAGTATTAATTATTAAAGTTTACGAAGGAGTCATCAAAAATCGTTATTATCTAAACCCCTCATCCGGCCCGTGATTACGCGATCATCTTCATTATATATTATCATTATCATTATTACTATTATTACTATTACCTAATTTATATCACTATTATACATTACCATTTAATTACTACCATCAGCACATTACTATTATTATTATTCTATTAATTATATTATTTATTATTTATTATATATTATATTATTAATTATATTATTATATTATTATATTATTATTATATATTGATATTACTAAAATATTCTAGTAAAAATTCCGTTCTTCTCGACTCGCGTTCACAATGTTTTCCAACCCTTTGTATAGTATTTATAATTGTCCCATCTTGCTAGACCCTTTCGCCCCACCGTAAGTCGGTTCCATTAGGCAATCTGACTGTGGAGACGGTACCGTCCACTCTCCATTTTCTATATGGAGGCTTAAATTTAAGTCTAATTGGTCTTATTTCTGAACATAGCGATTTCTCATTTAGCTCGATCAAGTTGAATGAGCTAATTTATTTATGCTTCTAAAACTTACGAGAAGGGAGTTCGCCTTAGATTCAGGAGAAGATAGAGCAATAGTGAAGGTTGCAAAGCCTGTCAACATAAAAAAACTTAGAGCGTTTCTTGGCCTTCTTTACAACTTCTGCCGAATCAAATAGCAGACGCTGCACGCCGGCTATTGCAACCATTGACCAATATGTTGAAGAAAAAAAACTTGCTCTCAGGACCAAGAAAATAAATCTGGAAAATAGGAGAAATGTCAACTTGAACTTTAAAGGCAATGATAAACGTAATTCCATGTTGTAAAAAATACATTGCCAAACTGTACACGAAAGTGACTTTGATCGGTGATTGACAATGGCGAGCGCCCTAATGGGAAACGAGGATCCAACTAAAATCTTTTTCTTATATATTTTAAGACACTTTTAGTTAAATCAAATTCTCACAATTAAATACATTGGTAGGATACCCAGAGGGGCCGTTCTTTTTAAATTCAAACCTCCCAAATTTGAAAAAAAATGCTCTGCGTGTTCTTAAAAAATTGGAAAAATGGTCTGCACTCCCGGCCCTTCAGCAAGGCCTGCCATAATAATAATCCTTAATTATAAAAAAAAGAATACATAAATTTAGATAATTTCTGGTGTAAAAAAAATAAAACAATGTAATATAAAGAGTAGCGCTGCTGCTCGGCACCATGCCGTTCAAACATTGAAGTTAAAAAATGAAAGAAAAAGGGAAAGAAAAAAAAATAAAAAAAAGAAAAAAATATTTATTGTTCGAAATATACTAAATCACACCCCGATAATAGGAAAAGAAAAAAATAATGACTCCCATTAAAATTTGATTTACCGAAGAAAAAAAAACAAAATTGTGAAAAACATATCTGGAAGTGTTAAAATAAACCCAGTATTTCTGGTTGAAGAATAGAAACAACGGAATAACCTAGCAATTGATTTTATGGATTTTAATAAAGAAGAACATTAATTAAGACATTTTATATCCTTATTGTAAGCTCAGTTCTTAGCAAGGGACAATATATATACCATTGTTAACTACATTTTAGTGCATATGATCATCGAAGATGATGGTATCCAAACTAAATATCTTTATAATTTTGACAGAATATTAGTATTTATATTAAAAACATTTATAAATGCAACCAGTTAGACAGTGTAAAACTTTGGCAGATTCATTTTATGTTTGTGGATATTATGTTAGTTCAAAGCAACATTTCCACCAAAATTGTGAAGGGAAACCAAGTATCTGGATAAGCGTACAGTCTCTACTTTGATGCCTATTGTAGTGACTAACTATAAGCACGGTCACCCATTATATGTGTAAGTTGTAAAAACAACCCTAGAAGGTGCGTAAGAGAAACAAGGAAAAAGTCAATGCCTTTGGCTATTCACCAGGAATATATGGCGAGAGCCAAACGAACACACTATATGACTGGCTACTTTTCGCGACGGTGTGATATTAAAAACAAAATATGGAAAAGGTAAAGGAAGGCATTCTCTTCCACTCCCCATCAAGTCCCTCATCCAGAGCCCCATTTCCTCATAATGAAAACTACCCATATACCTTCGCTCACCCCTTCTGCTAAGAAAATTTTTTATGGATCAAGTCCTATGACAATAAAAGACAAACGTTATGTTTGCTTATCAAATATTAGTGACAGCAGCAACTTGCTGTATATATATTATATATATATATATATTCACTTTAATATAATATATTAGTATATACTATATATATATGTTTATATATAAATGCTCATATAAGGATTACAGAATAGCAAATATAATATATATATATATAATATATATATAAATATATAAAATTGATATACATAATTGAAATTTACTTAGTTTATGCTATTCAACTCTTTAACTATAATATATTATATAAAATAAAGATATATATATATATATATATATATATATAATATAATATATATAGTATAATATATTTAATACACGTAATACTACCTCTAAGTATATACTATGAAATACTATAACATAGAGTCATTAATATATATCATATTAATATAATATATATTAAACATTATTAATATCTATATAATGTTAGCAGCGTTGCTCTTTCTTTCTTTGAAGATGCTAAGCTCATTGAAAAACATGCCTTTAAAATTTGTTAAAATCCTTAAATTGTAGGAAAAGACGAGCATAATTGTAAAATTGAGTCTTGTGTGCATCACGTTTAGATGTGCTGTTCAGGATTTTTTGGGAAAATTGTAAAGATCCATATTACAAAACAGGCTGATACAAAATGCTCAGTTATTGTTATAAAAAATAAAAATGGGAGGGTTCCGTATGTCAAAAAGTGCGTGATACACTTGCATTGGACTTTTTCGAAGAGAAATTTAGGGATGTAAGTTGAAGTACAACTTTTGAAAGATTCGCTAAAGATATTCAAACAGATAGGAAAATGCGGAGATACCAAGGGGACGTTGGGATAGTGCCATGCTATGGTGATTATATGTGGTTTTTGATATGAGAAACCAAAATAAAATCGACTCACAAGAGAAAGCACGATCCACAAAAGCACTTTTAAATGCAAGTAATCATGTTTTTGGCATATTAAAGTATCCCACAGTAAAGCGGTGGATATATGGGAAACGATCTTATCAAGAAAAAAAGTCGTATTGTCAAGTGTATGTTCGTAAATAAAAACCTACAGATTAAATAAATGCAATAAAGTACCTACAGTTGTAATCTCAATTAAACACAAACTTAAAATGCAAAACTTAAATATGCAAAACTCTCAAAATTATCGGAGATACAAATATTGAAGGTCCTTTGTTTACGACAGAATTTCTTTGTTTTAAAGAAAGAAAAAAAAGAAAACATTTTTTTTGTAATATTTTTTTATAAATATTTTTTTTCGTAATGGTTATCTATTATTATTATTGCTTGAGTGAATGTACTGTATATTATTATTATATTCTCATATACTTCAAAATTATATACTATTATCATTATTATTGATATTTATATTATTATTATATTAGGACCAGGAATTAGTATTAGAAGCCAAATCATGATTAACAATTGAATTTGTTAACCTTTAATTGAATTAGTGTGTATAAATGTTTAAGAATGGTTATGACGTATTATTTATGATATTATCATTTTTATTATTATATATATTATATATATACTAGTATATATATATAATATATAATATATATATAAGATTATTTATTATTATTATATATATATTTAATAATTGAATATTATACATAATATATATTATATAAGTACTATAATATATATATATAATATATATATATATATTAGAGAGAGAGAGAAGAGAAGAGAGAGGAAAGAGAGAGAGAGGAGAGACAGAAAGAGAGAGAGAGAGAGAGAGAGAAGAGAGATAAACGAGATGAGAGAAGGAGATGAGATAGAGAAGATAGAAGATGAGAACGAGAAGAGAGAGATAAGACGTTTACAATAAAAATTATATTGAGGCATTCACTTGGCTTACAGCAAATTCTTTTTGTTGTTGATTTTGCACCACAATATAAATCACAATATAAATTCACAAACGAATATATTCTTTATATAATATTATAAGTCAAGAATTCATATTATAAATTCTAAATAAAAATTAAAATACATTAGGAGAATTGGCAAAACTTGCCTGTGAAAAAATGAAATTAGACAAATAAAATTCAAATGCAACAATGAAAAACTAATTTTACAGAAAGTGCATCAACATTTGAATTTAGCCTAAAATATTTTAATATATTGTTGGTTTTGAATAGTGTGCTTTATTAGAACATAATAATTGTTTGTTATGTTATAATTGTTTTTTTTAAATAAAAACGGTAGTTTTTGTTATTCTCTAGAAAAAAAAACAAATTTTAAATTAAAATACAAAATTCTCAAGACTTTGTATAGAGTATACTGTCTTAAAATTTTCTTCCCACTTTCTCGGAGAAGCAGATTATTCTCACTGATCATAAAAATTGAAAAATTTTGAAAAATAGCATTATAACCCAATGACGAAGTGATCTCTTCACACTTTTTGTTTAATTTTTACATGAACCTTTTAATATGATATTAATGTAGATAGTATTCTTCATATGACCAATTTTTCGCATAAAACAAAAAAAACAAGAGTAATTGATTCGTAACTTTAACGAATTTTGTGAAACGATCGTTATCTAATACATACATAACTCGTTGCGAAGAACGAGCAGCACGAGCTATGGAGTCTCTCTTGATATATTATATTCCAAAATATAAGATTATTGCTTTATTTTATAAATATACTAATATATTAATATTATACTATAATAATATATATAGTATATATATATAATAATATATTAAATATAACTATAAATATATTATATATATATATAATATAATAGTAGATACTATAATATATATAAATATATTATTATTATATATATATAATATATTAATATATATAATATATAAATATATATAATATAATGTATATATTAATAATATTAATATAATATATATGTATATATAATATATATATATAAAAATATATATATAAATATATATATAATATATATATATTATGATATATTATATCATTATATAATAATATATATATAAATAATATATAATATAATATAATTAGATATAATTTATATAATATTATGAATATTCCATTGTAATTATATTTTATGATTAATTAATTATTTTTCCTCCCTAATCACTCAGGATTGGGGGTGAGGTGTGAAGCATACACCAGAACAGAAAGTAGTTAAGAAGAATGTGAACGAAATAAAGTCGAAAAAGCCAAGCTTTTTACCATCTCCCTCATTTCCCCCAAGTAGAATCGTCACAGATCAAGACAAATTTCACCTAGAGCGACGGAGCCTCACTTTCTATTTTTAATTTGGGTTCCTTTACCCCTTTTGGCAAAAGCACACAAACCAATACCCCCCATCACAAAAAAACCCCCCATTCACATCCTGTTTATGCACCTTTTCTGTTTTACGCCTCTGCCAAACTCACTTATTTCCTCTCCTTCAAGTCATTCCTTTAACTGACCAATCCATCTTTTCTTCGATCTCCCATCCGATGTCCCCGATTTCCCAGCACATACTCTACCATCTTATGAAATCTTTTGGGCTAACAACCGACTTATCATCTAGTCCCTTTTCACCGAAGACCAAACCTTCAACAGATGCAAACTTTTTCGATTTCTCCAATCTCCTCTCAATTTTTAACGCCTTTATTTTTCTCCACAACAATCTCTTAATACGTCATTCACTCTTTTATTCTCTTTCTTTACTCACACCTGACACACGCTAAAGATTGCTATCTAATACTATGTACCTGAGATAAATACCTTCTTCTTCCAGATCATAATTCCAATACTATACATAACAACAGGTGAACAAAACATTACACTGTTATATATAATATACTATATATTATAATATATATATAGTATATTATATATAGTTAAATATATATAATTAAATCATAATATAATATATTTATATATATTAGTATATTAAGTATATTAGTAATATTAGAGTTATATAACCATAATAATATCAACCGATATATATATAATATATATTTATAATAATATATATATATATATAAATTATATATATAAATAAATATATATATAATATATCATATATTAGTTTCTATATATAATATATATATATATATATATATACCTTAGATATAGATAATAGATCATATATATATATATATATATCTATATTGGCATATATACTATATATATCATATTAATTTATATTATCTATAACTAAATAGCTAGTATATATAAATATATTTCTAGAGGTAGAAGACAGAGGTGATAGAGAGGAGAATGAGATGAGAGGAAAGAAGAGAAGATAGAAAAGAGAAAGAGATCATAGATGAATATTGAAAGAGAAAGGAAAAGAAGATATGAAGAAAAAGAACAATGGAGAAGATTATAGGGATAAAGAGTGAGACGATAATTATGAAATAAGTTATCAAAATTAAATAATATTAAAATATGCAAATAAAAAAAAAAATATATTTCTGTTAATGAATAAAAAAAAAAAATTAATTCCGTTTAAAAGCAATTTTTTTGCTAGACGTTTCAGAAAGTCAGTTTTTTAGCAGTTAAGTAAAGTATTCTTTGAAGCAGTAAAAACAAACTTCCTGTTCTTGTCACCACATCTTCACAATTTCCTCATCTTCGCCATTCCCCTTCCCCACCTCCTAGTTTTAACTGATGTGAGCATTACTGATGACCACTGACAGTTTGTAGAATAGTGTCCAATTCACTTTCAGATAAAACATTTGGGTCCATAATGTAACTTATTTATGTAATTAAAGTTGTGATCTTGAAATATTGTAATAATATAATACAATGTCTAATAATAAATGAATTAATATTATGAATTACAATATAAAAATACTAAATCAAATTTTTTTCGTTATATAATAATAATAATGATAATAATACATAAAATAATTAATAATAAATAATTACATAATAATTAATAATAATAATGAATAATAATAAAATAAAATAAAATAAAACGCTAATTTAATAATATTATAAGAAAAGTTATAAATAAAAAGTTAATAATCAAATTACAATAATTAATAAAAAAAAAAAATAAAAAATAATAAAATAAAAATATAAAAATTAATAATAATAATAATAAAAATAATAATAATTATAATAATAATAAAAATGATACTATTTATAACAAATTATATAAATAAAAAATTATAAATACATAATAATATAAAGCATATAGAGAAATGGAATATGTACAAACACTTCTCCTTTGTACACGCACACCTTAACAATCATCTATCAGATAGGTGTTCAGAAAGCGGAATTAGCGCATTTGCCTTATGTACGGACAACACAGACCAGAAATCGTGCAGATTCTAATCTTTGTTGCTTCACCATAAACAACCAACGTAACCAATTTCACTAAACTACAAAAACGTCCGAGAGCTTAAACAGTCAAAATTTCAATATCCTTGCAAATTGTCTAATATTCAAGAAATTTCAAAAATATATTTATTAATAGAGTGTTTTCCTATAATGTAACAAATTCCCCAACATGGAGCTAAGAAATATTAAAACTTTTGATTTTAAGGACCACGCCTAATAATATATATAAGATATATATCAATAATATATATAATAATATATATATAAATATATATATAATATTATTATTATATATATATATAATATATATAATTTATATTATATAAATAATATAATATATATCTAAATATACTAAATATATATCAAAATAATATATACAAGATAATAAGATATATAAATATGCTAAATTTGACTAAAATCCTACAAATTTAGAAAATTTAAAACTTTATAATATTAAGATGTATAGAAATTCTCTTACATTTAATAATGTCTAAAAAATAATTATAATAATTACCTATATACTTATATAACACTGAAAATAATAGCCACCACAATATTCTAAAAATCTATACAATACAATGAGAACATTGTCATTTTTTGTTTTAAAAAAAATTCCTCTTTTAATATACTATATAAAGTAAGATCTTGTAAAGGCCAAATTCATCATTATATTGTAGTCCAAAATGCATGACTCTAATTTTAGTTACAAAAGCATTAACATTTCTCCCGTTTCTTGGTGCACCGATTTTTTAGGAGAATAAATTATCCTCCAATTCTTAAGAGTCTTTCACTTTTCCACGGAAAAAGGGGGCCTAGCGTTAAATATTTCTAGCAAGGAGAAGCCAAATGCAAAGAATACCTCTTATTTCCCCATGACCACCATTGAAGGACTTTCTGAAATTTTAATAATTTTCCATTTTATAGGTGGCGAAAATAAAAAAAAAATGTTTTAATTTTTTTTCAATATAGGTCATACGTAAAGAAAGCTATACAAAGAATTGTAAAAGTCTTTTCTCTTTAAATGCTGAAATACATTTGTCAAAACCTGAAAGATTAAAAACTATTATCTCCAGTTATTACCTTTTTTCGCCCGAATTCATGTGATAAATAGAGAATCTGAAAATTGCGCCTTTAAAGTGGAAACAGACTGTGCAATATTCCTGAATAACTAACAACCAATATCTCGACATCCATTTGCTTAAGAATAATCATTCCCCACTTTTTAATTGTAACAATCATCCACTAGAATGTTAGTTTTAAAGCCGGGATCAAGATAGATACAAGCACAAGATTCTTATCAGTAAAGTTAATGCTGAATCGATTTTTACTGAATTTTTCTGATACTGTAGACCAAAGTCCCTAAAAAAAAATGCACCTTCTTTCTGACCTCTCTTCTCTAGAAAAATAATGACAAATCACTTTCATATATGGGATTACCCATGCCATTGATTCCTTATGGCTCAATAAATTTGTGTAAATCAACAAAAATATTTTTTAAAGTATTTTTTAGCAATTTTTCAAAGAACTTTCCGTTGTTTCTAACATGTTTTTTAAATATCACTTGCAATACAATATGAGAGCCGTCTATTGTTCAAAAATTTTGAAAGCAAATGATACTGGCTATTACATTCTGTTTGTATATACTGAATAAATTTTGTGCTGTCGTAACAAAATTAAACTAAGTTTGATATCTTCAACTTGACGAATAGCTAGCGAGATTTAAAATGACCTACAATTGTTTGCATATGATATATTTTTACACGTCTCTTTCAAATATGATCATGAAAAACCAGTTTGCAACGAATGAAAAAGCAGTATTGCCTGGAATCCTGCTTTCAACTCCTGCACCATATTAGGCGCTGCAAAAGCTCTAGCTTCATGAATTTTATTAAGAATATTGAATTCTTCCATGAACATTTTGAAGTACAAGTCAACCATTCCTATTAGAATAGAACGTGGAATACAGATGAAAAGATGAAGAAACATGGAAGATAGGACATTGTATTATATTATAAACATGACTAACAAACATTAGCCAAAATGCAAATCACTTACCGGACCTGTCTGAAAAAATCTAGCATGATATCTTAAGGGCTCTACGTTATAAGACTGCGCTCGCTCAGACTACTCAGTTTCTTTAATTAAAATAGAATCTAATGTGAAGAATTGAAATTAAAAAATCCAACATACGCAGTCAGACTCGATCACTTCGATAGCCTTGAAATATCATAAAGAACCGAATAAAAATTATTTTAATTGCATATACCAAAGAATCGTCAAAGAATCGGTATAACTTTTGTCTATTTTCCATCCGATCCGATTCGATTCCTTGAAAAACAGACCATTCTTCCGATTCCGATGCCGATTCCGATTAATCTTCCCATAACTAAATTCTTATATAAATATAATATAATATAACATATATTATAAATAATATACTATAAAAAAGTATTATATTATAATATATTATAATATATATATATAATATATATATTTATATATATAAGTATATATTAATTATATATATAGTATATAATGTACATATATATATATATATATATATATGATATTTTAAATAGTTTTTTCGCTATGGATAGACAATCATATAGTGTAAATATAGATACTTTTAAACTGAATTATTTTATAAAAAATGAAAACTAATTTATGGAAAATAAACCGAACTGTCTCTGCTTACCAAGTTCACATTAAATTTCCAAAGAATCTCAATATTTCTTTATTTATTTAGTAAAGTCGATTCAATTGGGGTAGCAAAATGGTCGACAGTATAAATGATCGACCACAACATCAAAAAAATTTCGTACAGCCCGCCGCAGGCTTAGGTTAGGTTAGTTAGGTCAAGTTAAGTTAAGTTAAGTTTATAAGTTAGGTTAAGTTAGTTAGGTTAGGAAGTTAAGTTAAGTTAGATTAATTTAGTTAAGGTTAGGTTAGATTTTAGAGCTAGGTTAACTTAGCAGCGTTTGTTAGGTTAGGTTAGGTGTTGGAGATAGCACTAATAAAGTTTGATCTTTGTTTGTAAGCAAATGTGACACATTTCCTGACCCTTTGGGTATAGTTCGTCCGTTCAATGCTCACAGAAGTAATCCAATGGACCACTATATATTATTAATAATATATATATATATAATATTTATATTATATATATATATAATAATATATATATATATAATTATATATATTATATATATATATATATTATATATATATAATATATATATAATAATTCATATTTTTACGGTATGTCTTAGAATACATTACGTATCACTAATTGCTGATTTGAGAAAAATGTCCAGCTACGCGTGTTGCAGAACAAAGTTTAGAAGTTCAATATGTAGAACTGCGACGAAGATAATCGATGTTAGAAAAAACATCGGCCGATATGAAGTGAAAATATTCAGCTATACCAAAAACTTTCTCTTATTATTCCACATCTGCAGAATATATTCGAAAGTTAAAAGATTACCAAATATAGAAGATTCTGTGTAAAAACTCTTAGTTCCTATATTTCCAAAAAACATGGATTGCTTGTATCCAAAATTCATGCTCAATATTATGATGGAAAATTAAATGGAACGGAAACTCAAACCCGACATATGGATACTGAACCAGAAAATTGAGAGCCGAATTTTTATATAGCCGTAGTCAAAATCCATTCCTAAGATGATGAAATTGGTTTACACCTACACAAATTAAAGGGAAAATATACAGTAATGGTGCAAGCGTCAGAGTTGATTAAGATATTCTCCTTCCACTTGAAATAGATAAAGATTTAAAAACAGATCAACGATTATTGATATTGCTGCTGCTAATAAAACTTGAAAGTGAGAAAAAAAATTACAAAAAATCAACATGCAACTGTGTTCATAACAAAAGCAACTGCGCTAACAAACAAGATTCAATGAAACCTGAATTTTTTTTGATTTACACTAGGGAGATGTAGAACCATCTGCTTCTTTACCAAAGAGATTTCATTAAGAAAAAAAAAATCTCTCATCAACAAAACTTCTAGTCCCGTTTCTGAAACCCACTGATAATTCGTAATAAAAAATCAGTCCACCATATTTTGGATTTTGAAGTTCAATTCATATAACAAATCCTTCGGCTCACATTATGGAAATGGAACAGAGAGAGTTGAGATAACGCTACCTTGGTAAAGTCAATTTGCCATAAATAAATGGGAGTCTTGTTTATTGATAAAGTTAAAGGATATTTCAAGGATCCAATAATATAACCTTAGCTGCGCTAACTGTCAGAGTTTGGATCTTGAGTTCCCTTAAAAGATGAATAGAAAAAATTATAACAATAATCAATGATGTTTTTCGCTTACCGTATGGGCAGAATATATGTAATTTGATAGAATTGTAGAGTTAATATTCTTAAGTTTTAGAAATACCAATCTACCACTGAGCTGAACTCTGATGGAAAACCTACTGCATCGAACCAGTTGACTTTATATAATAGCAATTTAAGGGTGATTAAAAAAAAATAAATGATGAATCAAATTAATTCTGGATACCGTGATGCACTGAGGACTGAATGAAGCTGAGTTTAGTTTTCTACTACAACGTCTTTTCGCTCATTTTTGTTTAAAATAATGTGGTAACAAATTATGAGGAAAATGATGAACAAGAAGCTACTTCTTACTGGCTATAAAACTACTTTCCTCAAACTTCGGTAACCTCTATGTAAATTGTAATGTAATAAATCAAACTTGAACGAGGGTTGTAGTCAAGGAAACTAAACCAGTCTTCATCTCCATTTTCAGTTATTATTTCATCTCATTTAATTTTTTTTTTTTAAACTTCTCCTGAGCATATTTAAGCACCCTTAATCCATTATTCTCTTGTAAATGAATTATTAAATAAAGCAGAAAAAAAGACGAATTAAAACTAAAAAATAAATTTCCACATTAGTTCTGTCATTGTAAAATTAACTATAATTGCTTAATCATTAACCAGGTAAAATTTTAAATATTATATTAACGTTGAGATATATATAATATGATTTAAACCTTTAAATGAATTTAATAAATTACTTAATTAAATAATGATTATTACTAGATACTAGTGCAATTGTTTACTAAATCAAAAGGTCTTTTTTAAAATAATAATGTTATTGAAGTAATAATTGTAATAAAATAATATTTATCATATATTTTCAAATGTTTTAATATGTAATATAAAAAAAAAGCACACGGTTTTATTTTTGAAAGCAACCATTATATATTCAATCTGCTCTTAAAAAAGCTTTATTTTTTTATAAAATTTTATAAGCTTATCGTTTGAATAAAATAGCTACTACTCACTATTATTATATTATATACCTATGATTATATTATATATATATATTATTATTATTATTATATTAATTATTTTCTACATTCTTTTTATTATTATTGATATTTTCTTTTCACTCTACATTTATGATCATTCATTATACATGATTTATAATTATGAGAATATATTTTTTTATTATTATTTATTAGTAAAGTATTTTTTTTATAAAGTTTGATTTTTGACTTTAAATTTATTATATTCTTTTTTATTATTAAGTATATTATTGATATTAGTATTATTTTTGTTTTCTTCTGTTACACATTATTTTTTATAATTTTGTTAATTAACAATTATAATAAATTTATTTTATTATTAATTAATATAATTATTGAGATATTATTATTATATTATTTATTACTTATTATTATTCATTATTATATTAGTTATTATATTACTTATTATTATTGATTATTATTAATTATTATTATTATTATTAATATTATTATTATATTATTATTATATTATTAATATTATTATATTTATATTTAAAATAGTAGAAATGGGACTTATTACACCATTAAAAAGGACATAATTACTAGCTTATATAATATATATACATAATATATATATAATATGAGTTAAGTAATATAAATATATTAAGTATATTTTATGTATTATTACCTTTAGTATTTCCAATAATAATGTATATATATTACTTTATAATATATATCAAATTATTATATATATATATATGTGTAGTATATATATAATAAATAAAAGCATTAATTAAGTGATTAATTTATTATTATTATATAAACTAATATATGTATATATTAACAAAAATATATATAATATTATATTAATATATTTATATTAAATATATATTAATATATATTATTAAATAATATTATAAGGATTATAATAATATATATTTATATACCCCTTATATTAAATTATATATTATATAAAATAAAAGTGTTATATAATTATTATATTATATATAATAGTATAAATATATATTAATAATAAAAATTAAAGATTAAGATATATAATTTACTAATTAATTATAACATAATAAAATATAAATAGGTTTAATATAATATAATATATACTTATTAATATAATATATAAATGATCTAAAATTTCTAAATTTTTTAACAAGGCCAAGCAATGTAACTATAAAATAAACTATATTAATAAATAAACATTATTATAGTGTAATATAATTAAGTTAATCATTATAAATTTATTAAATTACAAATAGTAAAAGACATTTTTTTATCCCCGTAGATAATAAATTATTAAAAAAAAGAAATTCAAATAAAATTTAATATAATAATGATATTTAACAATATAAATTTTAAATTAGCTTAAATAATTTGTACGTGAATAAAATTATACAGTTTATCTTGAAAGGAAATCGGAACATTGCTGTATCGCTTTAACTCCGTACTGAGCAAAAGCAAATGAGTAGCCTATAATTAGTTTGATTTTTTTTTTTTAAAACTAACAGTAATATACTATCTCAGTAGTAGACAGTATTACTAAAGTAAAGTAGTATAACACTAAAGACAATAACGAATATAGATAAGTATCGTATAAGTGTTTTTACGGCCTACCGGGGTATACTGAATCTATAGGGGGACTTCGTCCCCCCCTCGTCCTAATTTTAACGTTCAGCTTTCAATCTATCTCTCCTTATAAAAGGGTATATAATAAAAAAGAAATAATATATAATCCAATATTACGATTCTGTAACAATATATAAGTCGAATTAAAAATAACATAATAATAGTGAGCTATATTTGGTAACACATCGTCATAGTGTAATGAAGCTCGAGAAGACTATGAGAGTGTGAAAAACAATATGAGGACAAAGAAGGATCTTATACTCGATATGTACGGATATGAGATAACGGGTGAACATCCAGACTTAGCCGGTTTACAATTGACGATGAGCAAGAACTTATATGTGAATGGGAGTTCGATGGTTTGAGAGCACCTTTTAAACTCTATATGATATGTGAAGAAGAAGATTTATCCAAAGGAAAATATTAGAGAAAAGAATAACTTTTAAGTTTCCTTCGATGAAATTACTTCCTGAAATCAAAAATGTTATTAATGATATTTACATTGTACATGGATTATAGTTTTCTATATTACATGCTCAGACTGAAACTCATATGCGGGGATGCTGGGGCCTGAGTAGTGATTATATAGAGAATAGATAAGGGGGGAGTATAGTGATATAGGATATATATATGATATATATAATAGGAATATATATGTAAAAGATTAGTTATGAGTATAACAAGTAAGTATAATAAATACAGATATAGAATATAAACAGAGATATATATATATAAGAGAATACGATAATGAAATAAGAGTAGATCAGAGTAAATATAGAAGAGAGAGATAGAAAAGATGAAATATATTAATAAAATATATAGAAAGAGATGCAGATAAGAGAAGAAGATAAAGATTGTAGTGGAAGGATAACCTAACGAGGGCGGAGATAGATGAGAATCTTATGTCTATTAGGAGATCGAGAAGAGTGGAGCAAAGAGAGAATTATCATTATTTATATATGTAAAATAATTTTATTAATCAATAATGATGTATTATCTAATACTGGGATTATTCTGCCACTGTAGTAAATTTATATATAAAGTAGGTGAAGGTTAAGTCACACGTGAATAAGTAGTAAATTAATGTGTGCAATTAGAAAGATTCCAAATACCCCAAATATACTTATATATGCAATATGCAGGTTAGGATAACTAGAATTTAATTATAATATTAAAAATAAGTGTGAAATAAATAAAATATATGACCGAGTAGAATTTCTTGAGTGTGTCTGGAATGAAAGGATTTATAGAGTTTTGGTAAGTTGAATGAGTATGCATAATTTGTGTTAAAATTTATAGAATGTTCACAATTTTGTCAAAGTTGAATTCAATAAATAGCATATATTGATAATTTAATTAATATATAAATACTATATATATATATATATTTAATAATAATAATTAAAATAGTATTTAATTTATTAGATAAAAATTATAATATACTATTAATTATTTGTAGTTATTATATATATATATTAAGTTAATATATTAATCTATCGCTATAATTATCATAAAAATACCAAATATTTCTGTCTATAGTTATTTTCCATAGACATTTATAAAATATATTTCAAAGTTATAAATAATTATAATTTCTATCAGGTATTTGTTGATATATATATTAAATATTTATAACTACTATAAGATAAGAAGAAATAATCCTACTTAATGTTGACAATATTCATATTAAAAAGCAGATACTGATTAACCTCTAAAACATAAGTTTTTTAATATTCATTTATAAATAAATAAAAACAATAAAAGAAAAATTTTTCTACTAACTTATGATATTTATTAAAATCGTACTATCCATAATTATATTTAATGTAACCGCTACTTGTCTACCTCATATTATGTTCAATATAACTAAGGTGTTCTATTATTATTATTAATTTATGGTGACTTTACTATGAAATAAGTGAATGATCAAACAATTATTTTTACTTACTATCTTTTAATATATAAGGTGCATATAAATAGCTAATATAATTTCATGATTAAGCATAAGTTTCCTTGTAATATATATATATTTCATATAATTATAATAATATAATTATTAATATAATAGATATAATATATAAATTCTACTATTATATATATAATATATTATATATATATATATATATATGAGTAGTATTTATTTAATTAATAGTATATATTATATTATATATATAGATATAATTTTTATATATATAATATATTATATTTATAATTAATATATATATATATATATTATAATATAATATATATATATAATTAATATAATATATATATTATTAAATAATAGTTAATACTATATAATTATTATATATATATAGATATGTATATATATTATAATTATATATAGATATATATATGTAATTAATTATTAATATAATATATATTATAATTAAATATATTATGTTTCATACATACCCATTATATATATAGATACTATATTATATAATTAATATAATTATTTATATATAGATAATTAATATTATATAGTATATATGTATATATTATACCTAGTTCATATACCTTCCATAATATTAAACCTTACTTAAACTAACCATACTTATATTTTTATATAATTTTTTATATTAATTTATATTTTTTTTAAGTATAATTTTGGCCACTTGAAAATTTTATGAGACTGGATAACTTGAAATAATTATATACATTATTAATTAATATATTAATGGATTCAATAATTTAATATTGGAAAAATGTAAAATTTAGATTTATATTTTTTTATATTACAATATTATATCATAAATAAACATATAATAATAAATTGAAAATTATAAATTAATAAGGAATTGATTTGTTAAGTATAAATATATTATTAAACATAAGGGAACAACTCATAAAAACATTTTTTTTATCCCATATTTACTTCTCTTATGCATCTATCCACCTTACTGAATATAACCAAACATAAATATTTATAATCATTATTATATAGATATTTAGTTATGCAGATATACAATGATGCAAAGCATATATTGAACTTAAAATTTTTTTTTTAGGCGAAGATAGTACATCTTAAAGAACCCTTTATAATTAAAGTTCTAAGTAAGCTCAATATAGAGACTGAGTTAATGTTCTGGAGGTCTATCTGTCTAAAAAATATTTGTAGTGCATTTTAAAAAATATAAATTATACATGATCTAAAATATCAACTTTAATGATCTAAATCTACCAATAACCAGTGGGTCTAACTGTTTAACAAATATTAAATAATTATATACTTTAACAAAGTAATTTTTTACCATTTATTTTTTTAGAAATATTATTTTTTGTAGAAAAACAATAAAAAGTTTATGAGCCTAAGACAGAGGTAAGCCAAGAAAGATCATAAGAGATAGGTACCAAAACTATTCAACAGGTCATGGATGCAAGGAAAGTATAGACTTACTTATGCTAAATCAAAATTTACTCACTTGAATAGGTAGTACATTCAAGTTATGTACTTAATTCTTATGGAAATAGTTATTATCATAAAGATCAAGGTTAGGATAAATAATTAAAAATAAACCTTTGTCATTTACCGATTGACTGCTTAAATAATTAGCTATTTTCGTTTCTTCACTTATCATATATATATATATATATAATCTTATTATTAACAAGTATTATAGATAATAATTGTATCAAGAAGTATTTGTGAATTGGGTTTCATCAACCTAAATTAATAATTAATGAATATTATAACTATGAATAAATAATAAATAGATTATAAATTTATTTTTATTTGAGTTTTAGAATAAATTATAAATAATTAATATTATAATAATATAATAATTAATATGTTATAAATCATAAATTTAATAATAATATAATAATAAATTAATATAATAAATATAATTAATATAATTTAAATATATAATATAATAATCATTAGTTATGACAATAATTAGATAAATATAAATAAATAATAAATATATAATAATAATATAATATAACATAAAAAAGTAATATTGTGAGTATTCGCCTAAGTTCCCATATAATTTAAACACGTAATCCGTATTAAAACCGTAATAATAAATTAATATATATATATTATATATATATATGATATATTTCCTATATAGTTATAAAATATAATTAGTTCAGAAAATTATTTTAGCTTTTTTTAATCCTATTTATTTCATAACATTTCTTTAATATTTTCAGTTCCAATAATAATGTGATAAGTGAAATATATGCTGTTCAAATAATATATTGACTTAGTTTTTGTAATGATTATTTAGTGAATTACTATCAACGTAACATTAGGTTGAATTATTAACTTATTAGCAAGAGTAAGCATTATTAGCCAGCTCGATACGTCTAGAGTGTATCCATCAAAACCTCGATGATATTTAAGCTAATTTAGCTTGGTGAATGTGATCATTGGTCTCTCCAAATTCAGTAGCTGCGGTGGGAAATAATTTCATGGACTCTATTTACCCTCATATTGTACCTAACCTATTGCAAGTTGAAGCTAATAGGATAATAAAATAACAAAAATAAATAATCTGCTTTTACTCATAATAAAATTTAGAATAAACATATTATATATTATAAAATTATCATAATAAATATTTATTTACTTAGTGATTCAATTAAGCTTATCAAATATACAGAATAAGCAAAATTCATAGTATTTAATATATATTATACTAATATATAATATCATTAATATTATATATATATATATATATAATATATATTAATATATAATATATTATATATATTATATATAATAATATAATATTAATAATATTATATTATAAGTTATAATTAATATTATATTAATATATATATATATAGATATATATATATATATATATTATTATATATTTATATATATTAATATATTTAATAAATCTATATATTAATCAATTAATTAAGTTAATTAATTATATATATTATTATATATTAATTATATATATATTATATATTAATAAATTTATATACATATATATATTAATATAATTAATATATATTTTATATTAATATATATATAATATATATATAATAATATATATATATATATATACGAGATAATATATATAGTATATATAATATATATATAATATATATATATATTAATAGTATTAATATATATATATATAATATATATTAATATATTGATATAAGTATATTTGTATATATATATATATATTATATAATATATATATATATATAATATTAATTATATATATATATATATTTAATTAATAATATTAAGTTATAATATATTAATATATACTAATAGATATATTTGATTTATATATATATATAATTATTATATATTATATTATATTAATATTATATATATTGTTAATATAATATAATATATATATAATAGTATATATATATTATATATATATATATATATATATTAATATTTTATTAATATTTATATTAATTAATATATAATATATTATATAATGATCGATAATATATATTATTAAATTTAATTATTATATATAATTAATATATATATATACGAACTATATATTATATATATATATTATATAATTATAATTAATTATATTATTATATATAATTATCAATTATAATTTTATTTATATAGATATAATATATATATATTATATATATATATATATTGATTATATATATATATATATATATATATATATATATCATATATATTGTACTATATATATATATATATATATATATAATAGTTATAGATATATATATATATATAATATTATATATATAATATATATATATATATATATATTATATATAATTAATATTATATATACCGAGAGACGCTAGGTTCAATCCTCTCGTGTAGCGGTTGGAGTTTATCTTACCTGGGGCAGAATGTTAAGGAAAGCTCGGGACTGGCGAACCACAGGTTGGTGCGCTGTTTTGGAAGTTGCCTTAAAGTTCGATTTCCTGATTGGTTCCCCCGTGTTACCCCTGCATAGGGGATAAAGCTTGTTAAAAGGTAGTTATTATATATATATATATAATATATAATATATATATATATAAATAGTATATATAATATATATATATATATATTTATATATATATATATATTAATTATAATATATATAGTATATATATATAATCTTCGAAGTTCTTTTGCTAAAGTTTTCGCAGGTTTAAATGATGAGTACCGAAAGGTTCTTGATTTTTACCCTGTAAAGCGCAAAATATTTTGCATGATGTATCACATGGTACCGTTTTTTTGCTCGTTCTTTCTAACAAATTTAACTCCCGAACATAACAAAAATGCGTTTTACCTTGATATTTGGCGAATCTCTTGATGTCCATTTTTGTGCTGAATTGCACCTTATTCAAAAAACAATCGTGTTCGACCACTTGATATGCACTAGAGAAAGTGCATTGGAACTAATCAATAATTATATTGATACGTTAAGGATTACGGTTCTCTTGTATTTATTTCGTCATCTAAAATGCCAAGAACGTTCAAGAAATAAAATATGTTCCTATATTCTGAAAACTCAATTAATTTGTGCTCTGAAATGCCTGAATTAGATCAGTTTTTGAAAACAGTTGGATCGTCAAAGCGGTAACAATAAGTTACCAGTTTTGAGGGAATAAATATTATCTTTCTACTACATAAGCATATTCAGGACAATAATGTGCCTTTCCAAGGAGCAAATACAAAAGATCTGAAACAAATTTCGACAGTTTTTCTTCGTCCCGTACATACGAACGGGAAGTTAGTCTCAATTGGTATGATTTTCATTGTATCAGCACGTTTTATTTTTTTAATTGAAAACTTACAAACTTTAAAGATGTTCGAAAATGTGGATTAAACAGTAACAGTATCAATTTTTAATTTGCTGACACACATTTGTTACATTATAATGTGTATTGTCTCTTGAATCAATAATTTCACTGTGTAAATGATAACTAGATGATTTATGGAGTGTTATTTGATTGTTATACCGAGACTCCACATTACATAAATAATAATAAGATACATCAATATAATAAATATAATAAATAGTGAATAATAAATAATAATTAAAAAGATAAATAATAATATGATAATATAATGAAATAAATAATATGGAATGCAATAATAATAATAATAATAATAATGTAATGGAATAATGTGACTAAATACATAATAGTAATAATAATAATTAATAAATAGATAATAATAAATAGATAATAATATCTAATAATTAATAATAATATATATAATAATAATTAATGAATAATTTTTTTAATATAATAATAATAATATAATAAATATTATGAATAATAATAATTAATCAATTATCTTCTCTAACCGTCGAGTAAAACCATGTCCTAAAAGAAAATTATTTTGAGGAATAGATAAATTTAGATTTAAATAAATAAGCACCCTTTAAAATATATACTGTTTTCTTTTCAGACATCCACGATTTTAAAGAAAGAATAATTAAGGAGTAAACCTTTTATATTACAATAATTAAATATTTTTTAAAATTCTCTTCTTTGTTGCCTGCCTAGATGAGAAGGATAGAAAATTAAATAAACATATAATAAAATAAATATATATAAATAACTCAATATTTAAATAATTAAAATATTCAAGTAATATAAATAAAATGAATGAATAAATAAATAAATTAAATAAAGACAGAATAACGAGATATACAGGAATTAAACTCTTTGTATATTTTAACTGGAGCTGTATAGTCTTTAAAGCCTATCAAAAATAATTCCAGTTTTCATTATATAATTAATTTACTCGTTCTATATTATGCAGATCTCTATGTCTTCTTGAATATTATATAAGGTTTAGTATTGAAACATATTATTTATAAAAACTTTGTTTAACCCCTAATTTGAAAATCATTTTTTAACAACTCATAATTAAGATTATTTAATGAGAGTCGTCTAAAAACTTTGAAACTTGGACAATATTCTTATAACTAGCAAATACTCAACAAGAAGTCTATATTAACCTAAAACGTTAAATGGGGTCCTAGAACCGAACTAAAACATGAATTAAACGAGGTATATTTTATATAGCAATGACGCTATTATGTAAAAATCTTTTCTCGGCTAAAATTAGTGGGGCGTGGGAGGGGGTTGGTGACTGCTTCAGAAAATTTTTGCCCATTGTTTTAATAGTGTAAATTGAAAGGACCGGTGTTAAATCTATAGGATCGAGTAAATTTTGTTTTTATGAATTTTCATTTTCATTTTAGTTAAATTAAAGTCTGCTGAACAACCCTAACATTAACAAGTGACTCTCATATACGAAAATTTTAAAATTTACAAATTAATAATAAGTTGAAGCCTTAACGTACATTTTGCATTGAGAAAGAAAAGGTTTTTTAATGTGTAAAACTTGAAAGAAATTTAAGGTAGAGGAAAACTATTATTAAATAACCTTTCCATTTGTTGAATGTCGACTTTTTTTTTTCATCGTAGACTCATTTTTTTTGTATGGTTTGTAAACTCTATCAAAACATGAACTAGGCGGTTCTAAGCCAAAAACCTAACCTATATGGATCGATCTTGCAGTAAACCTATACTTTACCTATAGTGGGATCGACGATTGAAGTAATCCTATGCGACTAACCTAGATGGATCTACGCTTCTAGTTCGCATTACTTTTTTATCTCTTGTTTTAGTTTTTTTCTAAACTAAATTTTTCTGCATTTCAGAAACATTACGGAGTCTCATTCTCTCTCCCGGTTAGATGAAAACGTCACGATGCTTAAAATAGTGTAGGATTTTATCTAAATTATTTACTTTTTTTTGTAATTAACTCGTTTGATTCCTGGTTTTCAACACTAACAAATTTTTCTTAATTTTCTCTTATCATATTATAACAATTATGAAAAAAAAAAGACACTCAAATATAACGGATCCATGTAATCAATAAGGACCAAACGAAAAACAATGATCGTACGTATATATATATAATATATAGATACTATATAATATATATATAATATATAGATAAGTATATATATTATATATATATATTATATATATATATTATTATTTGTTTTACTAACATGAGAATATATATTTTTTGATTTATAATATGCAATAAATTGTTACAGTTCAAGCTCTCTCTCTCTCTCTTCTCTCTCTCTCTCTGCTCTCTCTCTCTCTCCTCTCTTTCTGAGCCTAGCAAGTCTCTCTTCTCTCTCAATCCTCCTCTCTCTCTCTCTTCTCTCTCTCATCTCTCGTCTTCTCTTTCTCTCTCTCTATCAAATCTCTCTATAGTTGTTTTTATAGAACTAATTCCTCCAGGAATAATAATAATAATAATAATAATAATAATAATAATAATAATAATAATAATAATAATAATAATAATAATAATAATAATAATAGTGACCATTTAAAATTCGAAATAATGTATGGGAAAAACTGTCACGATTGAAGGCTTAAGACATATAAATTTTTTAATAATTTTCTTATTATTCATTCCTTAATAAAATTGTGGGAAACGTTTTTTTAACTCTTAATTAAATATATTATTATTATTATTATTATTATTATTATTATTATTATTATTATTATTATTATTATTATTATTATTATTATTATTATTATTATTATTATTATTATTATTATTATTATTATTATTATTATTATTATTATTATTCATGTCTATTTTATGAATTCAATTGAAGTTTTTGATTCCATTTATCAGATGATTGATACTATTAGCAATGTCAAAAATTATTTCTAGTTTGTACGGGAGCGAAGCTTTAAAAAATTGAATTTTCATAAAAATGCTCCAACATATCGTTGTGAGAAATGACAAACTTATAAAAACAAATTTTACAACGAAAAGAACAGGTTACGTATATAAAAGTAGCTTCACCAGATTATTTTGTTTAATAGGAAATGTATTTAAAAAGATTTTCGTATTATCAATGTCATTAATTTTGTTCTTCCTTTGAAAATGTTTAGCAATGTAGATAAAGGAAATTTAAGAGATATTTTTAATATGTATTTATTTTCCACATTATTCTTTATAAAGATTGTTTTACTTTTTATTTCAAAGAAAAGAGAAAAAAAATTTATTAGTTTTTCAGTAAAATTTTGAAAATTTTAAAATTTAGAAATAAAATTTAGAAATGTAATTTCGGTTAAGTAATATTGAAGAAAATGTTAAATAAATATATATACTTTAGATAATAATATTTTAATGTATTATTAAGTATATTATTATATTATATGTAAATAAAAAAAGACTGAAGCAGAGAAAAATTTTAATTCTAATTTTTAATTCTTTATGATCCTTGTAAAAAATATCTTGAAAATTTCGCGACGGAATTTTTTTTTCCCTGTAATATAAAATAAAAGTAATACACTTACTGACTAATAATGACAACTAATAGATATAATAATAATAATAATAAGTTAAAATAATATGTAAAATAATAAATAATAATAATAATATAATAATAATAATAATAAATAATATAATAATAATAATAATATAATAATAATATTATAATAATAATAATAATAAAATAATAATAAAATAATAATATATAATAATAATATAATAAAGATAATAATAATAATAAATAATAATAATAATAAAATATTTAGAAGACAAATAAATACATAAGTATAACAATAAATTAAATAATATTAAATATAAATACTTAAATAATACTAATATTAATAGTGACATTAAAATTCGAAATAATGTATGGGAAAAACTGTCACGATGAAGCTTAGACAATATATTTGTCAAATTTTTTTATTATGGCTACCTTTTAATTGGTGGGAAACGTATTTTGTAACTCTTATTAATTATTTTTTTTATTATTATTATTATTATTATTTATTTTTATTATTATTATTATTATTATTATATTATGTATTATTATTATTATTATTATTATTTATTATTTATTATTATTATTATTATATATTATTTATTATTATTATTATTATTATTATTATTATTATTATTATTATTATTATTATTATTATTATTATTATTATTATTATTATTTTATATTATTATTATATTATTATTTATTAATTATTATATTTATTATTATTATTTTATTATTATTATTAATATTATTATTTATAATATTATTATTATTATTTAATCAGGCTTATTTATTTAATGTAATTTTATTATACTATTAATTAAGCTCAGTTAATTATTATTTTAATGATTATTTTGTGTTACATTTAGTCTTTAATTAGTTATATTTTATTTATATTATTAATATATTTAATTATATATATTAATTATTAATTTAGTTAATTCATAGTCTATATAATGATTTAATGGAATTCAATTGAAAATGTATTTTGGAGTTCCATTTATCAGATGATTGATACTATTAGCAATGTCAAAAATTATTTCTAGTTTGTACGGGAGCGAAGCTTTAAAAAATTGAATTTTCATAAAAATGCTCCAACATATCGTTGTGAGAAATGACAAACTTATAAAAACAAATTTTACAACACTGAAGTGCTTTGGCATAAAATTTGATGAGTCGATTTTCCTTCTTTTGTTTTGTTTTTGTTTTTGTTTTTACTATTATTATTATTTTTCTATTGAATTTGTGTAATTCTTTCACTTCACATTCCAATCATTTATATTATTATTTTAATCTTCTTTTCACCAATTCAATCTAGCGTTTTCCTCTCCTGAAAGTGTGGAAGTTATGTGATTAAAAGGGCTTCGAGTGATGTTCAGCTTTAAAGAGCTTCTTCTATCTCCTCTTCGTTTTATAACAGTGTTTTATGCTTAATGGTTACCCCACCCCCTTCAACCCCCCCTGACGCTACACCTCTTTGGTCTCCTCCAGAGATCCTTCCTAGGTGAATGTTTATGTTTCCATGTTTGTCTTCTCATTGTTGAGAGTTTGTTAACATGAAAGAAAGAAGTGGGTTGTGCCCTCTGGCACCTGGTTACAGTTTTGACTAGATTTGTGGTGGTTTTGGTTTTAAGGTTGAATCTGTGTTTGTAGTATTTTGTAATTTAGTGGTGGTTTTGGCCGCTATCTTAGCTTTTTGCCTAAGGATGACTTGACTCAGTTATTCTTGGTATGTGAGTGAATTCTTTGGTGTGGTGTTTGTTTTAAAATGTTATTTGGTTGTCTGCTTCTTAAGTAGTTTCTGTTAGCCGCCGTGGTGTGTATTTTTGTTTGGTGTATTGATGTGGTTGTTTGGTTGGCTGGTGGACTTGTCAGTAATTTTTGTTTTGTAATATTAGAGTCTGGTGGAAGAACAAGTGTAGGTTATTTTGAGTTTTCTGTGTTTGGTGTGGTTTGGAGTTTCGAGAGTGCATATGTGGCATAAGTGTTGTCGTTGTGTTCGGTTTTTTTGGAAAAGTAATTGTGTGGCTATCAATGTCAAGTGTGTCGTGTCTCTATGGGTTAGATTTTGGTTTCCTTCGTGTAGGTGTCTGTTGTGGTGTTGTTGATGTGCTTTCTGTTATGATCCTTTGAGCTTTGTTATTTTTAGTCAGTTTTTTGGTTACCTTTTTTAGTTTTGGAGAAAAAAAAAAATGTTTAGAGTCGTGCGAATATATTGTTTGTATATTGTCGGTGGATGTTGGTTTTATTTTTGTGTTAAGTCTCGTGCCAGCGATGTTCGTATATGTTCAGTTTCCTGTTTTGCTGATGAAGTTATGTTGTCCGTTTGTTTTGTGAAGGTGAGATTGGTATGTCAAGTGTTACTCCGAAGATTTTTTGGGAGTTTTGTTAAAGGGTATAGCATTGTTTTAGCGTAGATCTTGGGGGGGGGCACAAGTGGCGGTTCTGTGGTGATTTAATGTAATTGAAGATATGTTTGGTGAGACAGACATTCTGTTTTAGCCATTGTTCAAGTTGGTTTGTATATTGTTGTGTCAGGTTCTTTGTGTCCGTGTTTTAGGTTCGGTGTGAGTGGTTATTGGTGATGTCATCTGCGTAGTTTATGATTGTGTGATCTGTTTGTGGTTGTGGTAGACCGGCCGTAAATAGGTTGAATAGTGTGGGGGATAGTAATGCGCCTTGGGGTACATACTCCGTTGCTGATGTTTACTGTCTGGATTTTGTATTATTTGTTTTAGTTATCGCATTGTACCTTGAAGAGTTGGAAATCCATTTCCTGCCCGTAATGGTGGGGGTTGTTAGCTTATGTTATTTTGTAGATCAAGTTGTTTTGGTGTCTTGTATCGAATGATTTTTGGGTTGATGTCGATTTCTGCTATGATTATTTGTTTATGTAGTTGGTTTTCGAGCTATTGGCGTTTGATTCTTCTTTTGAATTTGATGTTGCGGTTGTAGTCTGAGTTGGTTTTGTTTTTGACGCTTTGTTGTTTGTTGACGATTGTTGTTTTTTTTGATGATTGTGTGGAGTTATTTTTTGATTTAGTATGGCTTTTTCTAGTAGTTCTAATATTTGTGTGATATTAGAGAGTTGGGCGTATATGATTGAGAGGTTTCAATTTTTTCCTGTTTTTTAATGTTTTCGATTAATTTTTATTTGCTATTGCTTTTTTCCATTGATAGGTGGTGAAATGAAGTTTATGCTTTGATTGTAAGCTGTATTTACTTTGTGCTAATTTGTGTTAAACCTGTGTTATTCCCTAGGTTGTTTTGAGATGTTGTCTTGGGTCAGTTTGCAGCGTGATGTTTTTAAGTGGTCTTTAAGTTTTCTAGTCAAGTTGTTTTGTGTTATTTTTCTTTTCTATTCGTTGGGTCGTGGTTGAGTTTTTTGTTTTCTTTTGAGGGGCTTTGTTATCATTCTTCCTGTTTTGAAGGGTGTGAGAGCTTTTTACTGCGTTTTTGCGATAATGTTTTGCGAGTAATTTTTTGCGTGTATGTTATTGTTTGGATTTGGGGGTTTTGTGTGTTTGGGTTTTTGATGAATTCGTGAGTGTGTGTTTGTGTTGGTTGGTTGAGTTTTTTTTCAGTGTTATTTCTAAGAACTTACGTTAATTTTTCATTCGTTGTTTTTTGTTGGATCATTCTTTGGTGAGGAAAAGTTTGGAAGTTGTTTGAGGACAGGTGTTTTTCTGTCTTTATTGTTATATTTTATGATTTTGGGTGTTTAGGTTGCGTTAATTTTATGTGTTGTCGCTTCTTGTTTTGGTAGTGATGTGGTTTGTGTTATTTTTTTTGAGCTGAGTTTGCATCTCTGTTTTGCTTAGTTTGTTTCTAATTTTTCAGGGCCGTTAAATGTTTGGGTGTGTTATTTTTTATGTATCTCTCTGGGGATGTTGCTTTGTTTTAGCTGCTTATTTGGATTAGAGAAGTTGTTAATTTCTTGTATGGGCTCTTTGTTGAGTGTTGCATTGTGTTATGTGATATTTAGGGGATGTAATGTTGTTTTCTCTAGTTGGTTGAATGTGTCCAGTCTGCTTTTTTGTAGTTTTTGTGTATGTATTTTCTTCTGAGTGGGCAGTTTGGTTTTTTGTTGACATTTTGGGTATTTTTCTTACAAAAAATGGAATAAAAACCCCCCAATTTTAGAATTTACATCGGTTTGTGTTAACCAGTGGAGTTTTGTGTAATAACATTTGGTGAACCATAGCGTTATGTTTCTGGTGCATTTGTGGTCATGTTTGGTTTGTTTTTCTGATTGTGGGTTTTCTTAAGTGTGGCTGTTTATTGTGTTTTGTTTAAGTTTGTTTGAAGTTTTTTTCAGATTGGCTATGATGTGGGTCCTCTATTCGGTTTGCTTCTTGGGGCGTTAATACCTATGATTGGGTTAGTGAGTCACTGTAATCTTTCTCTCTCGCTTCATTTTATTATTAGGTGTTGGTGAGAATTTGGTTCTGGAGTATTTTGTTTGGGTTTTGTTAGATGGTTTTGGGTCGTTATTTGTTGGTAGTTGTTGGTGGGAATGTTTAGAGGTGTTTATTATTTATGTTATTGTGTGGTTTTTTCTTGTTTATTGTTTTTTTTTTGACCTTTTTCTGTTGTTGTGGTTTTTGTGGTGTTTGTTTTTAATGTGCCTGCTTGTAGTTGTAGTGTGTGGTTTTTGGTATGTTAAGTTTGTCTGGTTGTGTATTTTAGGGTTTGAGTTGTTGGAGTGCTGAGTTTTTTTTTTTGGGGGTTTATCATATATTATTATTTATTTATGATTATTTTTTTTATTTTATAGTATATATATTATTTATTTTATTTAGTTTTATTATTTATTGATTATTGTTATAGGTATTGGTCTTTAGGATGGGTGATATGATAGTTATAGTAATTTGGTTTAGCTTATTGGGTAGCTTGTGTACGTGATTATATTGCGGGTAGTTATAGGGGTTATTAATATATATTTATATATGAGGGTTTGTTATATTAGGTTATAGTATTTTTATTGAGTGTATTTTATTATTGTATTTTTTAGTGATTTATGAGCGATTAAGATAAAAGTGCGGATTGTGTGAGTCAGTAATTATTTGGTTGTCTGAATGTGTCTTGAGGTTGTTGGCATGCGAGTGCGAGAATTAAAGGTCTAAGTAAGTAGTTATAGAGATTGGTTGGTGTTTTGTTTGATTGGGAGTTATGGTTTTGTGTTGCCCTTACTGGTGGCAAGGATGTAACTTTTCTCTTGCTTGATCGATATTTTTCTTATGTTTGGGTGGTTGGTCCGTCGCGTCTCCGTGCGGAGCTTCTTAGGGTTGGATGTTTTTCGACGGTGCGACGTGAGTTCTTATCTAGATTAATGGTAATGGGGGGCGGTAAGGCTGGAGCTTTCTTTTCGACTTTTGTCATAGTTCTTTTGCATAGCTGCCTTTCTTTTCCGATTTTGCCATGTTACGTTTCACGCTTACGTTTCCCAGTCCTTTGGGGAGACATTAGGTTAGATGGAGAAGGTAGAGATATATATACATAATATATATATATATATTATATATTTATATATATATTATTTTATATATTATATCATAATATATATTGATTTTTATATTTACTATATAAATAATATATTTTATATTAGATAGTTTCTTTATTAATATTATAAATTTATAATTTATATATTAATATACTTATATTTATATTATTATTACTATATTTATAATATTAGATATAATGAAGATTCAATGATGTTTAATTCCATGATTTTTCTGACCTGTATGATTTCAATTCTGGAGAATACAAAAACTGAACTGAAAAAAAAACTATTAACGATTTTGTAAAAGAAAAGCAGCTTATTTTGCCTATTTCAAAGTACACTAGGGGACCCAAATATATCATGGGCACCACATATTGTATTTTTTTTTTTTTTTGCGCTGCCGTCTGTGTTTAGATATGGATTGAGAGTTTTTATGTAAAATTGATTACTGAATGCGTAAATCTATCAGATGAGTTATTTGGGAAATTATTTTCAAATTTGAAGGATTTAATTGATGGTGGTATTTTATAGCGTGTTCTCTAATGCTCGAGTTAAATGGGTTTGTTATGTTATTTCATATGTGCTTGGTGATATTATATGTGCTCACTCGTTTGTAAGACAATGGCTCATTGTTTGCTGATTGTTGGTGGTGTTTGTGGTTGGTGGGTCGGTGTCTTTGTGTAGGTTAAGGAGGGTAAAGTTGAAGATCTCGATGAGTTTTTGAAATTCTTTTCTTTTTAATTGTAATAATTAATTTTGTAATTTAATACTTTATGTCCTATTAAGAGGTGGCGTGGAACTTGGGTATCAGAAATGCCTTGTTTTTTGTCAGTTCTGCAATTCTCTTCCTTTTGACCCTTAATAGTTTTAGGGGTGTGTACTATTTATTTCTGTTCTTTTCATCTTCAATCTTCGGATAACTTATTTATTTCCGTTGTAATAGAATCAGCTGATTTGTTTACATAAAAATAGTTAAAATCTATTGAATTGACTCATCTCGCCTGCCATTTCTGTAGATTTCTATTTCATTAGTAGTTTGTTTTTGAATGTGACTAAAATA
>JABUQX010051835.1:0-12500 GCA_015478945.1 Trachelipus rathkii
ACACGAGAAGGAGATAATCCGGAGAATTTCGTTAATAGTCATTCTTCTCTTCAGAGGAAAGACAATATCATATTTACTAAAAGTAATATACTTTTCTCACACTAAATATTTATATAGTAATAATATTTTCCTAATATAATAATATATATTTAAATTAATATAATATATAATAAAATATTATATAATAATTAATATATTAATTAATTATATATAATAATATAAATATAGGTTTACAATAGACCCGACAGCATTTTGGTAAAAAAATTGGATGTTGACTACTATAGATTATGGCTCTAAATTGTTAATTTAAGTAGTTAGCATAATATATTATTAAGCATTAATTAAGGTATCAATTTTGATAGGCAAATTATAATATAATATATATATAGTATATATATTATTAATAATATATTAATAATATATATATAATTATATATATATATTAATATATATATATATATAATAGCGAGTATTACCAAAAACGTTATATATATTATCATATATAATTTACACATTTTTAAAATTAATTATTATATAGCTGACTAGTTTCGTGAGTAAGAATCTTCTTCCTTTTCAAGGCTATATTAATAATGATTAATAAATCATTATAAACTATAAAATATACTTATATAATAATAGTAAATAATTAAAGTAATTATTAAAATATAATAATAAAGTTAAAAATAATATATAATGATACTAATTATGATAACTATATTATATTAAATATATTTAATATATATAGTAATAAGTAGTACTAGATTTTAATATACAATATTAAATTAATATGCAAAATATTGTTAAATAATTTGATTTTCATTTAAGGATCGGTTTATTGAAGATGCCAAGTATATATAGGTTTCTAATGAAAGATCTGGGTTCTTATAGTTTATGGAACTAATAATATTCAAAATTGTGATATTCCTGTATATGGTGGCGCTTCCTTGAAGTATAGTACAATGAGCATTTTATGCTGATAGGCAGACGCGTAATGATGTTAAAATGGTCTTAAGGTTTCTAAATGAAGTACTATATTATAATTAGCTTAGTATAATACAGTCAATACGTGTTAGGAAAGGCTTATCGTATATGTTTTCCTAGAGTGCTAGCTTAGACATAACTTGGCATCGTACAGCTCCTAAACCTGAACCTAACCAGACAAGCATCTTTGTTAAATATGTTATAAATAACAGCTTAATAAAATTTATTAGAGTATATGCATTATAAAGGATAAATGTGGAGTTTAATACTTATGAATTTAAAATATTTCTAAATATTTTGAATAAAAGCTTTAAAAATAATAAAATCTAATAAATTTTTAATAATCTATTTAGTTGGAATGTTTTTGTTTTTTAAAAGGCAACGTCAATTTTTACGACGAATATTTCGTAACATCACATTCTCCATTAGATAAAGTAGTCACCTAATCATATAATTACAAATATCCTTAGTGAAGCTGTTATATATTATTAGATCATTGAGATTTGAACTTAAATAATTATTGCTGAATAATGAATAATAGTAATTTTCGATATAAAGTAGAGTTAATAAATTCTGGCCCATTCTTCAGAAATATATATATTATATATAATATACTATATATAGTATATATTAATTATTTATACTTAATATATATATATTATATAGATAAATAATATTATATATATGATATATATATTAATATATATTATATATATATATATTATATATTAATTATATATAATATATATATATTATATATATATATATTATATATTAATATTATTATATATATATATTTATATTAATATATATATATATATATATTAAATTATATACATTTATATATATTAATATATATTAAATATATATATATTATATTATTCTATTTTATTTATAATATTATTATTATATTATATATAAATATATAATATTAATATATTAATAATATATTATTAATTTATATTAATATATTAATTTTATAATATATATATATATATTAATTATATTATATATATATATATTATATATTTATATATTAATGATTCTTAATATTATATATTATAATATTATAATATATAATAATATACTTCAAATTAGTAACTACTATGCGTAGAAGTTATTTTAAGATTTAGTTTATCCTGTGTAGACTCTTAACATAAATTAGTCGAAGTTTTATAAATACATACTGTCACTTGAAGGCGCGGGAAACTGCTAGCATTTTATCATAGGGTCCTTAGTTATGTTTATAAATAAATTAAATAATATCATGAATGAACTTGAAATCGCAATATCGAGCTTTCTCACGTACTCAAGAGATAATATTCATGGACTTATTTTATTCAAATGTAGAGTAATGATGAGAATACTTAGTTAATGTAATATTGGGTAGATAATGAAGATATATAAAATTAGTGATGGATTTTGTGGTTGGTTGACTCACAAATTTCTTTTTTAGTGTTTGGTGATGGAAATATTTTAGTATGATATAAAATTGAGTTTTGTTATAATAATGAGAGGCAATTCTCTATTTCAATAAAATGTCAATTAAATACACAAAATAAGATGTAATTTGCCTCGATATTTATTATTATCAAAACTCACAATTTTATTAATCATCCTAAATATAATCACTACACTTACAAAACAAAGCCAAAATAGTTTAAAGAACTTCGATTAACTTTTATAATTAATATATTTATTCTTATTCCACCCATACATAACATTTCTCTCTTTCCTACTTGAAAATAAGTCCATGAAATCTGGACGATAGCATACGGTTAATTTGATTTCATAATGTATTACAATTGTAATTTTATAATTTTATAATAACTAACAGTTATATCTGTAATATATCAATGCTAATTTTACTATTTAAATATTATATATTTAAATAATAAATTCGTATACTATACACTCTATAGTATGAAACTATAATTTTATAAAATCTTAATCATTATATATTATAAATATTATCGGATATATAGTAATAATTATATTAACAATAAAAAAGTAGCATCCGTTTTCGATATCACGCACATTTTATTTCAGTATGTGCTTTCAATGAAGATCAATCATAAATATTTAATAAAACGCACCAATTTATTTATTTAAATATCTATCTATAACCTAGTAAGATATAATATTATGAATTAACCTTATCATTATATATTAAACCAATACCATAACTTATGAAATTATATGTTTTATATTAATAGTAATTTTCAAATTATTTGATAATTTAATTACTATTATAATATAGTTATATATAAGCCTACGTCTAATAGGTTATTCAGCACAAATCAATCAAATATAAAATAGCAAACTGGCAACATACCTATAATATGTATCATATAATATAATATTTTTTTTCAGGATGTGTCTGTAGGACTAATATATGTAATAATATTATTTATTTTTCACCATTAATTAATTATTAATATATATATATATATATATATATATAATATATATATATATATTATATATTTATATATTATTATAATATATATATATATATAATATAATTATCATATATATTAATATATATTATTGGTCTGAATAAACCAAAGAACTTATATATGGGAAATCGTAAAGAATATTATCTATATAGCTTCTCACGGGGATTGGAACTCACATACCTATGCGTGTTGCGATTAGATAGGACAATATATATATACGAATGCTATATTACTCAATATAGAGACTCTATCTCAACCGGACAAAAACGTTGGGTTCAATAAGATAACGTTTTTTTAATAGATCACGAGATCCTCTTTATCAGGCTGACCTCACACCAGTGTGTCCCGGCATAATGCAGGGTGGTGTCAAGGCACTAATTGCATTCTCCGTTAATTATCGTCCGATTTCTCTTAGATTATATTGTAGGGAATGAATATTGCCATATATAATCGCATATTGGTTCTTTAAGTTTAGCGGTTCTCCATCCTGCCAACATAATAATACATCTACTTTGGGCTTAAAGAAGTAGCACTCCTATATAGTATTATAAACAAAACTTGCGGTGTGGATGTCGAATATCTATACCATCTACTCAATTCACACATTAAGATATACAGTATAATAATTATAATAAGCGTAAATTTTTCTTGTATTTGATTAATTATCTAATAGTTTTAGTTTTATTTATCAATCTATTTGTATTAAAAGACCTATGTATGATGCAATTTATTTTTGCTCTGCCTATCATAAGAGCTATAGAATAAAGGCTGGACAGAAAAATCAAATTTTTTATATAAATTAAAATTATAATAATTTTTTTTATAAAAGAACTAGATCAAACAAATCTATTTGCTTCAGGCATTGCGATTCAGCTAGAACATGTTAATCTTTTGTTATTATTATTATAAAGAATTATAGCCATTTATAGAGGTATAGTGCTTGACTCGATAAATGAATAAACATATTTGAATCTAAAGATTTAGCCTAACTATTATATGGCTATCGGGTATCCTATATATCTACCCACTAATCATGCCGTAAACTATATATTAAATTACTGATCATAATATCAACATCTTTCACTACTACTATAATCAAGAGTCAAACATTGATAATCGTTGGTAACTTATTCTGATAAGTATACAATGATGCATTTATGCTTTCTATTTCTATTTCTATTTCTATTTCTAGTATTTATTTCTATTATTATCTTATCTATCTTTACAATTTCCATTTCTATCTGTACAAGTTTTAACATTTTTGTATTCCGTGTAGTTTTACTTTATCGCATTACAATCTCATTATTTATATCTGTACATATTAAGTATATATATTTTTTTGTACTTTCATGCATATTTCAACTATCCATCGTTCTCTCCTTTCCCATTCACCTAACACTAATGTTACTGTTTTTATGTCCCTGTTTCAAATATATATCCATAGATGACATTTTCATTCCTTTCAATTAAGTTAGTGATCACTTGAAAGTATAATATAGCTGTAAGGTTCAACTTCAAATAATTAATTATAGTGGTGCGATCCGTGAAATAACACTAAATAATTACATGGGTATATATAATAGATAAATTAATGTTTTTTATATTAATATATTTAGTTTAGTTTATATTCTGCTGTATAATATATTATAATATTAATATATATAAATATATATATAGTTATAGTATATATATTATATATATATATAAGTAAAGATATAGACAAGAAGAGTAAAGAAGTACCTGAGTGAAAAAATAAATAATATATATCAGTATATCCTTTTTATTTTATTACTTTATATATATATATATATATATATATATATATAATATATATAAAATAGAATAATGGTAAACTGTATATATATATATATATATATATAATACATGCCATTTATCTATGAACGTTTGGTGGACAAGATTTGTTGAAAAGAAAATTATTATTATTTTTTATTGTGATGAACATATATATATATATATATATTAGGATAATCCGTTGTTGGACAATCTTTTTTACTAATGGTAAAGATATATACCTCTCTGATTTACCTCCCAGAATATTTTCACAATACTTTTAACTAAATTGGGATATTTATGTGAACCACATATGTCAACTAGATATAAAATTGCTCTAATTATATTAATCATAACAAATAAGTAGACTTGAATTACATTAGGCAGTACACATACTTCTTGCTTCTCCAATATATTATTAGATTATATCTAAATAACTAATAGGTATTTGTCAGTAGTTTTTATTTTTTTTGGATGTTTTTGGAATTTTAGGATGGCTGTAAATGGCTAGAGTATTTATACTTATTTTATTTTTATACAAAATAATTATCCATTCAATATACAGGATAATTACCCTTAAAATATACTTTATTATCTTCAATTATTTTTTAGTGTTTAATATCCTATTATTCTTTATTTTTTATCTGAACATCTCAATAAATAATTTATTTGAATTTAAGTATTTGTGTTTATTCTTATATTAATTATTATTATTTAATATGAATTAAATTAATTTATTTGATATTTTATATAATATACTCACTATATATATCTAATTATGTCTTTTAAGTGTTTTAGGTAAATCAGTGGCGTAAGATATATTAAATAACATCGTAAAACCGAGTCATAGATTTCAATTTGTTTGTCTCCTTGCTTGATTTGATAAGGAATTCCTAAATGTACATATATAATCTGTGTTTATTGTTAGGTGTTTTTTGTTGTTTAGTTTTTTTTTTTTTTTGTGTGTGATGTTGTTTTATAATTAATAGTTGGTCGGTGGTCCGGTAATTAGAAGGAGAAACGCCGTATTAAATTATAAGCCCAATCCCAGAATAAGTAAGGTGCATATCGCATATGATCGCACACACGAGGAAACACAAAGAATAAATAAAATATTATAATACAAACTTTTTGGCAGTCTTTCAAAAACGAAAAGTTTCCTAATCAGCTTCGAGAGCAGTTGGAGAATCCAAACGGGGCACGTCATGAACAGTTTATAACACCCATCCCATTTAAATCAAAAAAACATCGCTCTTGGCTTCGCTATGATCACAATCGCAAACAATAGAAACTAACAACAACTACAGACTCACACTCACACTGAATAAATAATTAATTATAAAAAAAGACAATCCACAAACAGGAATAATAATATATATATTAATATTATTAATAATATATAATTAATATATATATCTATAATTAATATATATTATATATATTATATATAATTATATATATATATATTAATATTATATATATTAATTATATATTTATATTATATATATTATTAATTGACTGTATTTAGTATAGAGGTTTGTAATTACACCAAGTCTCAATAATAACCTATATATATATAACACTAATGAACTGTCACATTATAATCAGATGTATTAGAACGTATATTATACGTATATAAATTCAACTTTAAATAAGACTCATATTATCTATACTCATTTTACAATAATTACTCAGGTCACACTGGTGATTATCGAACCATCTATTAGCTACTACATTTTCAGGCAGTTTGGACTTCTGCACTTGGGCCAGTTTTTGAGCTGTTGTCTCGAGACACGATAGAGTTTAGTAGCTATTATTTGATTTATATATAGCTTGCGATAAATAGATATTGAAATGATCAGATCATGGATAAAGGACGAGCGGTTGAAAATGCTTCATAGTCTGTAGAGGGAGAATGAGGTATGTAACTAAACGCAGGCTTAGGGCGTAGGGCGTTCTGCCGTAACCCGATGAGTAGGATCTCTCGCTGACTAATTAGCCTCAGGGCATTGCGAAGTCACTTCGTAGATCTTGGAATGGCTTGATCTTGGCGTCGGGAGTTATAGCGAGTTTATAACGCGAGCGACTGAACTATCTTTTTGAAGTGACGACCTATAACATATTTGGAGGTCAAACATGAACACTCCGAAGGTAACTGTTTGACAGACAGACGCTCAAGACAGAGCGCGTGCGTGCGCATACCATACACATTATTCTATTTGTTAGTAAATTATTATATCTTTATGGTCGAATGAAATTGTTTCACTATCTATATATATATATATATATATATATATATATATATATATAAATGTTTATATTATAATATATATATATAGATGATTCATACAAATATTTGAATGTCTTTGTGCTTACCGAATTATTGGAAAGAGACACGCACGGAATGAGTTTTGTGTATGTAGGTGTGTTGTGTGTGCTGGTGAGCTGTGTGGTGTGTGTCAGGTCCGGCTCTGGCTCGCTCTGTGCTGTCGTGTCGCTGTGTGCGGTCTTGCTCGTGGTCTGTCGCTCGCCGGACCGCGTTGTGTTTTGAGGCTATATCGTAACTGGCGTTGCTTCAGCTGTTGAGTTCTTCCAGAACTTTAATTTACCAGGGCTTTTTAATCTACGAGGTTTGTTAATTAATTATATATTATTAATTATTATATTATTATTATTATCTTAATTATATTATTATTATTATTTATATATTTAAATATATTATGATTTTTATTTATTTATATATTTATTTTTTCATTATATTTATTTGTAATTATTAATTTTTTTTGTTATTATAATTTTAATCACGCGTGGTTCTTCTTCGACATTACCCGGTATTATTCCGATGTTTCTATATATAACATCTAAGGCATTATAGAGTTAGTGATATATGATTTATGTATTAAGGTTATATAAATATTATTAGGAGGTAATTGGTAGATTGTGGATAGTAAGTAGTTAACCTGCTGTAGTACAAAGTTACAACTACTATCTGGGTCCACGGGACTCTCGAAGTGGGGACTACTCACACCCTTCAATACATTATAAATAATTTGATCTGTTAATAAAGCTTGAAATTTATGGTTGAGAGATTCAGTGTTGAGATATTTTCTAGATAAATATCTTATATATATGCTATGTTTAGGATTATGTAATATGATGATGGTGTCCGGCAGTACCCCTATAGTGGTGCTTATTAATAGAGATGCATAGCTGTGCGGTTGTATGATCCATACGAGTTAATAAAACTAGATACTCGTAATAATCAATACATCTGTTAGCCTATGTGTTTATTAATAGGTTATCGATGATCGTGTTATATTAAGAACTTAACGATATATAATTATGAATGGTTATAACAGTCGCCGTGGTAGGGAATGTTTAGTAGACCCCTCATTAAGGGGGTCCCGCTGAAATAAATAATAAAAAGCACTCAAGAGTGCAAAACTCAGTAAGAAGAGAGAAAAGAAGAATGAGATGTAAGGTAATGAACATGATAATATTCGAGAGCGCGGCAAATGATCTGCTAGATATACGGTGCATGTTTTCTATGTACTTTCTGAGTTAGTTTTGTTCGCTCGCTATATGGACGGTGCTGGCTCCGGTAGCGGTGATCTGTGATGTTTATTTTTTTTTTTTGTTTTTTGTATATATTATTTTATTTTGTTGTTTTTCTTTATGACTTTGAGCTTGAGATAAAGCTTGAGAGCTCTAATCTCGTGGTATTGTCACGTTGTGCAGAAAAATAATGGTGCGGCGCTCCTGCAGAGCACGGATTAATAAAAAGTCGAGTACTGCAATATAGCTATTTCAAGAGAATTAGAATATATGAGGATTGTTCGTGGTGAATATTCTTGTTATCTATGTTTATCATCTATCAATAAGTTTACTGTTTGGTTTATTGATAGTGCATAGGTCCCTCGCTTATAGCTTTTTTTAATGTCTTATGTATTATATTCTATACTTTTCTCTTTTTATTTCTTCTTTATTTATTTTTTATATTTTCTCATTTTTTTATCATTCAGTCTTACTCTACATATCTAGATTCTATCGACTTTCTCTTCGCTAGCAAGTGGGATCAGTATAATGATTACTCACTGATGTGTGTTGATATAATGGCATTGATGCAGAAGTTCTTTGAGTATCAGAGAGATATATTTATAGGAATACCTAATCAATTATATATATATAGATATCAAGTTTCTTATATTATAACATATATCAAACATATATTAAATATCAAACATATCCTTAATATAGAATATAATATAAATTAATTAAATAGATTACTTGATATATAAATTGTACTATATTAGTATATATATATATATATATGATATATAATATATCATATAGTATATTGATCATTATAATGATGCTATGAGGAACACCAAGAATAGCGGACAATATAGTCTTATACGTTAATCGTCTCTTAGTAATTATACGTCAATATGTAAGACAGATTCACGATTCGAATCGTTAAGACAGATGTTTTTGATTAATCAGTCAAAACTTAAGTGAAATCCAGGTGATGTCAGGAGTATACTAACAAAGATCGCAAATACCTCAAGGTAGACGCATATATGATCACCATATAATCTGAAGGATTAATTCTCTCTCTTTTACTATATAAAATAAATCGACAATCGAAACATCAAAAAGTGAGTGATTTTTACAATCAACAATTTTGAATATATTATTTTAAAAACAATGAAGTTTAACCAGCAGATGATTTGTAGTGATATTTATAATCTGTATCTTAGACCATGAATGTAGATAGAGTGTCTCTCTACATATTTGGTTAATATATATTAGATTTGTTTCTAGAGGATCTTCCTCTCCAAGAGAGGGACTTATAGTAAGTGGATGATGAGGTAGAGTAAAAGAGGAGAAACTAATTGAGTATACAGAATTGTAGATAAATACTTAGAACTCCCGTCTCAGATACTCTACATTATTGTTGTAAGCAGCTATTGGTAATGTCGATGACAAAGATGTCGTCTAATTAACCAAAAGTTCGGCACTCAAACGCATTAGAGATAAAAATGAGTGCAATCTTACAGTAAAACATGGTGATTTATAGGATAATATCTAAAACGATATACTATATCTTTTAAGCTTTTTTATGCATATATAAGCTCTGATACAATATATATATAAACGTATTATCTTTAATCAACTAACAGGACAGTACATTTAGCTAAAGTTTATACGACAGACAGTTATGTGATGTTATAATATTGGGATCAGTACAAACCTAAGTGAATTAAAATGCTCATAACTATAATATGAAGTATATGGTATCGACATTAAAAAGCTAACATACGCTCAAGTCTCACTAACTATAGTAAGTAGTGCCATAGACACACATACAGCTTCTGTGAAGCGAGTAGAATATAACAGTCAACTATATAATTAAAAATAGTATACCATATTACTTAACATCCATGTAAATTTATATGCACTATAATAGGTAGTACATAATACGTAACCTAATTTCTTACTTTTATCATAAGTCATACTCTTAAGATTAAATGTGAATATTCAAGTATATTTCGAATTTATATAAAGTAAACATAATGCTTGTATAACTAAGTTTAATCATATATAAACTAAATTTTAATCACATACATTGGTATATATATTATAATATTATATCATATACATATATACACCAGCTAGAAAAGTATGCTACCTCCATATATATTTTATACTTATATTATATAATATTAATATAATATATTAAAATATATATAATATACTATATCAATTTATATTTATTATTTGATATTTTAATTTTATAGTATTAAAAAAAATATATAACTCCGTTTTTAGAAAAAAATATTTTAAGTTTTGTCAAATGATGTCATATTTCCCTCTTCTTATTTCTTATTGTCTGGTGTTTTCTATGATGTGTTGTGTATGTTAGTATTTGGTAGTTTATTATTTTTTTCGGCGTATTGTAAACAAATGGTATATAAAGTATTTCAAGATATTTTTTTTGGAATTTTTTAATTCATTATTATTATTATTATTATTATTATGATGATTAAAAATCTAAATATGTATTATTTTATTAATGTTATTCAATGTATTTTTATTAGCTAATTATTATTAATTTATAAATTATTCAATTTAAACTTTTTTGTTATCATTAATACTTATTACCATGAATTATTAGAATTTTCTCGTTTTTAGTTATTATTATTCTTATTATTATTATTAATTATTAATTTTTGCACGCTTTAGATTCATTGAGTTTTTATAACGAACAACCATATCTTGCTTACTTACTTTAAAACTTTCTCTTGCAGCTCATTCTATGAACATTTTCTCGGGGTTTTACTCAAAATCTTAATAGAGAAAAACGTTTAAATTAAGCTTCGATAATAATATCAATAATACTTATATTTATCATAATAATAGCTGGTAATAATCAAAGTTATAGTCATAATAAATGATATTAATAATTTAATAATTTTAATAATAAAGCGCCTTGTAGCGAAAAGTGTTTTCTTCTTAACTTTGAAAGGAAAGAGAATCTGAAGAAGAGACACAGAGAAGTTCGTAACTCATAACCTTTTGAACCATCCTCCAGGAAGGCTGTAAGCCTCCTTCTTTTAGAGTTGTTTCTGATTTTAAAGACACCCTTTCTGGGGGTGGATATGAAGTTTTCTACTGCGAAGTAAATTTAGATGGAGTATTTTCTGTTTTTTGCCCTTTATTGGACCTTTTTTAGACGAATTTGCTAACTTACTTTAATATGTTGAAATTTAAATTTTGACTATAATATTGCTTTATTGTAATAGCGGAATTATTTAGCAAAATATTAATAATGGTAATAATAATAATAATAATAATAATAATAATAATAATAATAATAATAATAATAATAATAATATTATAATAATAAATATAATAATAATAATAATAATAATAATAATAATAATAATAATAATAATAATAATAATAAATAATAATAATTACTATACTAATTTTACTACATACTACTACTAATTTAATATTATAAAGATAATAATAATAATAATAATAATAATAATAATAATAATAATAGGTAATCAATCATTGTTGTGAGAAAGGAAAGGTTTTCTTTATTACTAATATGAGGACAATGGATCATTATTTATTTTATCTTCCTTTGTGTGTTTGTGTGTGTGTGTGTATGTGTGTGTGTGTACTTGTGTTTTTATTACAAGAGAATCGTGCAGTAAATTTCATTAAACTCGTTTAAAACAGCTCACTACTACTACT
>JABUQX010051835.1:25000-28711 GCA_015478945.1 Trachelipus rathkii
GTAATATATATATATATATAGTAAATGCTGATGATGCTTCTCTTTTTTTAAACTATTTTCTTTACCACTCACAGGTTGGGGGATAGGGAGGCGGAGCACCCTGTAGACAAATCGACGAGAGTCCGTATAATTAAGAAGGTTCATTATGTATAGGGTGTTGTACCTCTCTTAAATATAGTACTAGTTAGGTGAGGTGCGTTTATCATATACCAAAACCCATAACCCGCGCGCGCGCGCGCGTGTGTGTGTGTGTGTGTGTGTGTGTGTGTGTGGTGTGTTGGTGTGTGTGTGTGTGTGTGTGTGTGCATCTTATAATATTTCGCTGTTTCCTTTTTATTTAAATATGACTCGACTTACTCTCGTTTTAAAAGATTTTTTGTCCCTGAATGTGGCTGAAGCGAAGTGAGAAGAAACCTCGGTCCTCCTCGACCCATTTGCCAAAGAAATTAATCAGGAGGGAAGAGGGAGGAGGGTTCGAGACGCTGAAGGAAAGAAAAGGAGGGCGTGATGCCTGCGAGGATTAGTCTTCTTTAGGGTTTGTGGATTTTTTGGGACTCTCTCTCTCTCTCGTCTCTCTCTCTCTCTCTCTCTCGTCTCTCTCTCTTCTCTTCTCTCTCTCTCCCTCTCGTTTCTCTCTCTTCTCTCTCTCTTTCTCTCTCGTTCTCTCTCTCTCGTCTCTTTCTTCTCTTTTGGATGTCTCTCTCTTCTTCCTGTCCTGTCTGTCTGTCCTCTTCTTGCTGTCTGTCGCTGTCTCCTCTCTCTCTCTCTCTCTCTCTCTCTCTCCTCCCTCCTCTCCTCTCTCTCTATCTCTCTCACCTCTCCTAACTCTCCTCCCTCTCTCTTTCTCTCTCCTTGCTTCGTCTGCTCGTCTCTCTCTCTCTCTCTCTCTGTTCTGTCTGTCTCTGTTCGTGTGCTGTCTCTGAATTTCTTAAGAGACTCTTCTGTCTCTCCTCTTCTTGATTCATTATTATCTCTCTCTTCTCTACTCTCTTTCTTCTCTCTCGTCTCTCTCTCTCTTCTCTCTCTGTCTCTGTCTTCTTCTCTCTCTCTCTCTCTCTCTCTCTCTTCTGTTTTTCTGTCTGGGTGTTTGGTATGTCCTGTTTCTACTCTTCAAATTTATTCTTATTTTCTTTGTCATGTTTGGGGGTCGTACTTTTTTCCCCAGTGCATATGTCATTACAGTCAGACTTGGAGACGTGGAGCAGCTGTTTAGAAGTCCTGGCCATTGGACCAAGCACATTCTGTATATAATTTTTTTTGCTCTTCGGTGTTTTTATTATTAAGAATGTAACTGATGGGAACCTCCACAATGGGTCTCCGATTCGCCTCATATTTTAAACTCTTGATCTATATATTTCCTTTGGGGAACCCTCTGTCGTCAAAGGTTTCATTTAGTGTTATAGGTCTGGGGGTCTGGGAGAGTCTGGGGGTTTCTCTTTCTAAAAACAGATTTCATTTGCCACCTCTAAAGATAAATTAATGAAATTTATAATCTTCGTTATATGACTTGTAATGACGACCCACCTCCCCCCACCCCCAGCTCCGATAATAATGGCAATGATTCCGCTTTTTTTATTTATTTTTTCATAATATTTCATTGATTTCGTAATGGATTTTTCCAACCGTATTGTGTGTTGGCGAGGGGGAGACTTCACTAGGGAGAGTGGAGAGAGGTGTGGCAGAGACGAGGGGAACTAATCTCGACTTCCTCTGCTTCTTGGGAAAGTTTTATTTTTTCCGAAAAATTTGAGCCTTTTTTTTCACCCTTAAAATGAACGTCAGAAAGGGGAGAGGGAGTAACGGTGTTCATTTTCGCCCTTTGGAGTAAGGTTCCTGTTTTCCCCTCTCAATCACATCTAACCAACCCCTCCTGCAACCCTGTTTTAGTGCTTTTTTTTTTTCTTCTAACTTTTCGCTTTACCATTAACTGGTCAGCGTCACTGTGGTGATGTTGGCTATTTGCGCAGTGTGGGAAATAGTCCGGATTTACTTTTTTCTGTGGTGAGATACATGTTGCCTTATATTATTATGTATTATTATTATTATTATTATTATTATTATTATTATTTTATTATTTTCATATTATTTTTTAAATTAGCGTATTGGAGTTTTTTTATTAGCAAAGACATGCTGTGATTATCAAAAAAATATAAATCTTGTGCATGTGTATTGAAATAATAATAATAATTAACTAATAATAATAATAATAATAAACAACAATAGTTAACGTCTAATAGTTCTATAATAATGAAAAAATAGATAAAATTATAATAATAATAATAATAATAATAAATAATATATAATATAATATAATAATAATAATATAATAATAATAATAATAATAATAATAATAATTAATAAAAATAATTAAATATTATTATTATTATTATTATTATTATTATTATTATTATTATTATTATTATTATTATTATTATTATTATTATTATTATTATTATTTATTATCATTATTTTATTATTCATTATTGTTGTTGAATGTGTTTTTAGTTACTGAAGACAAAAGTGGTAATCGTCTACCGTTTTATAATGGCAACATCGCTCCCGGCGTTTAACTATTTTAGTCTTTTTGGTTCGTAATTATGAAGATAAATCACATTTTCGTAAGTTTAAAATAATAGAATAATAATAATATAATAATAATAATAATAATCTAATATAGATAATAAATAATATAATATAATAATAATAATAATTAATAATAAAATAGTGAAAGTGTAATAGTGTACTCTATTGGAAGTGTATTTTTAATATATATATGACGGTTAAATTTTGTTAATATTTATATTATTTTTGCGCCGTCAGTAAGACATGTAATTAATATAGTGAATTAAATATAGCTATTGTTCGAAAGATTGTAAAGACTTTAGCACTCGTTCGATAACGATTTGAATCATTCATTTGTCTAGTCATATGCTTGATATGGTCTTAAGTTGTGTGAGAGACTGAAAAGCGTGTATATATATATTTACGTATGCGTATGTTGAGTTTTGGGGGGGAAAATTATGGTGTAAAGAGGGATATTAGTAATGTATTGTTAATTTCTTTTTATTATCATTTTTATTATTATTATATTATGTAGTTATTATTATTATTATTATTATTATTATTTTTATTTTATGTATTATTATTTTATTAGTGTTATGTTATTATTATTATAATACTATTAACTAATAATAGTGTTATGATAGTGTATTCAAGTGTAGTAGATAAAGCATATGTTTTGCGCTTTTTTTTATTAAGCATTGTAGTTTTAGTACCAGCTACTTCTCGCCTATACATGCCTAGCTACTACTACTGACTATGTACTACTACTAATAAATTAATAGATAGAGTGAATAATAGATAATAATAATATAATAATAATAATAAAATAAATGGGTAAGATGTAGAGAAGAGGCAAATATGTGTAGTAACTTTTAAAATATATTTTTTTTCATCCCCGCTGCTTATACACTTTTTGTTTCAATTTTATATAATATACATAATTTTGTGAGTTGAATGACAGTTTTTTTAACTCAGGTGCAAATAACATCACCTGCTACCCCTTTTTACAAAGTGTGTGTAGTGTGTGTGGTGTGTGTTTGTGTGTTTGTGTGTGTGTGGTGTGTGTTGTGTGTGTGTGTGTGTGTCTTAGAGCAATGCTGTTTAAAACTCTTTTTTCAAGTATTATGGGACAGGTGTTATTAGGTTTGT
>JABUQX010051836.1:10000-12500 GCA_015478945.1 Trachelipus rathkii
ATAAAATTTATTAAATTTTATAAAATTTTATTTATTTTTTTTTTTTAGAAAAAAAATTATTTTACCTTTTTATTTTTAAAATTTTATTTATTTTTTTTTTAGAAAAAAAATTATTAACTTTTATTTATAAAATTCTATTTAATTTTTTTTTTAGAAAAAAAATTATTTTACCTTTTTATTTTTAAAATTTGATTTATTTTTTTAAAAAACAAATTATTTTAACTTTTTATTTATAAAATTTTATTTATTTTAAGGCAAAATTTTTTGTTTATTTCCTCAGTTACCTCAACTATACAAGAGTTTTATCTCCATTGTATGGAGTACTGCTTTTCATTCTAAACTGATTCCAGCTATACCCTTCTTTGGGATGGGGTTGAGTATGAGGTTAAAAAATGTACCCTTCTTTTTGAAGGAATTGAGTCCGAGGCTAAAAAATGCACCCTTCTTTTTGATAGGGTTGAGTCTGAGGCTAAAAAAAAATCCACCCTTCTTTTTGATGGGGTTGAGTCTGAGGCTAAAAAATGCACCCTTCTTTTTGATAGGGTTGAGTCTGAGGCTAAAAAAATCCACCCTTCTTTTTGATAGGGTTGAGTCTGAATTTAAAAAAATCCACCCTTCTTTTTGATGGGGTTGAGTCTGAGGCTAAAAAAATCCACCCTTCTTTTTGATGGGGTTGAGTCTGAGGCTAAAAAATCCACCCTTCTTTTTGATGGGGTTAAGTCTGAGGCTAAAAAATCCACCCTTCTTTTTGATAGGGTTGAGTCTGAGGCTAAAAAATCCACCCTTCTTTTTGATGGGGTTAAGTCTGAGGCTAAAAAATCCACCCTTCTTTTTGATGGGGTTAAGTCTGAGGCTAAAAAATCCACCCTTCTTTTTGATGGGGTTAAGTCTAAGGCTAAAAAATGCACCCTTCTTTTTGATAGGGTTGAGTCTGAGGCTAAAAAAAAATCCACCCTTCTTTTTGATGGGGTTGAGTCTGAGGCTAAAAAATCCATCCTTCTTTTTGATAGGGTTGAGTCTGAGGCTAAAAAATCCACCCTTCTTTTTGATGAGGTTGAGTCTGAGGCTAAAAAAATCCACCCTTCTTTTTGATGGGGTTGAGTCTGAGGCTAAAAAATGCACCCTTCTTTTTGAGAGGGTTGAGTCTGAGGCTAAAAAATCCACCCTTCTTTTTGATAGGGTTGAGTCTGAGGCTAAAAAATGCACCCTTCTTTTTGATGGGGTTAAGTCTGAGGTTAAAAAATTGCACCCTTTTTTTTGATTGGGTTGAGTCTGAGGCTAAAAAAATCCACCCTTCTTTTTGATGGGGTTGAGTCTGAGGTTAAAAAATTGCACCATTCTTTTTGATAGGGTTGAGTCTGAGGCTAAAAAAATCCACCCTTCTTTTTGATGGGGTTGAGTCTGAGGCTAAAAAAATCCACCCTTCTTTTTGATGGGGTTGAGTCTGATGTTAAAAAATTGCACCCTTCTTTTTGATGGGGTTGAGTCTGAGGCTAAAAAAATCCACCCTTCTTTTTGATGGGGTTAAGTCTGAGGTTAAAAAATTGCACCCTTCTTTTTGATGGGGTTGAGTCTGAGGCTAAAAAAATCCACCCTTCTTTTTGATGGGGTTGAGTCTGAGGTTAAAAAATTGCACCATTCTTTTTGATAGGGTTGAGTCTGAGGCTAAAAAAAATCCACCCTTCTTTTTGATGGGGTTGAGTCTGAGGTTAAAAAATTGCACCCTTCTTTTTGATGGGGTTGAGTCTGAGGCTAAAAAAATCCACCCTTCTTTTTGATGGGGTTGAGTCTGAGGCTAAAAAAATCCACCCTTCTTTTTGATGGGGTTGAGTCTGAGGTTAAAAAATTGCACCATTCTTTTTGATAGGGTTGAGTCTGAGGCTAAAAAAATCCACCCTTCTTTTTGATGGGGTTGAGTCTGAGGCTAAAAAATCCACCCTTCTTTTTGATGGGGTTGAGTCTGAGGTTAAAAAATTGCACCCTTCTTTTTGATGGGGTTGAGTCTGAGGCTAAAAAAATCCACCCTTCTTTTTGATGGGGTTGAGTCTGAGGCTAAAAAAATCCACCCTTCTTTTTGATGGGGTTGAGTCTGAGGCTAAAAAAGTCCACCCTTCTTTTTGATGGGGTTGAGTCTGAGGTTAAAAAATTGCACCATTCTTTTTGATAGGGTTGAGTCTGAGGCTAAAAAAATCCACCCTTCTTTTTGATGGGGTTAAGTCTGAGGTTAAAAAATTGCACCCTTCTTTTTGATGGGGTTGAGTCTGAGGCTAAAAAAATCCACCCTTCTTTTTGATGGGGTTGAGTCTGAGGCTAAAAAAATCCACACTTCTTTTTGATGGGGTTAAGTCTGAGGTTAAAAAATTGCACCCTTCATTTTGATGGGGTTGAGTCTGAGGCTAAAAAAATCCACCCTTCTTTTTGATGGGGTTGAGTCTCAGGCTAAAAAATCCAACCTTCTTTTTGATGGGGTTAAGTCTGAGGCTAAAAAATCCACCCTTCT
>JABUQX010051836.1:27500-30000 GCA_015478945.1 Trachelipus rathkii
ATATATATATATATATATATATATATATATATATATATATATTTTTTATATATATATATATATATATATTTATATATATATATATATATATATATATATATATATATATATATATATATATATATATATATATATATATATATATATATATATATATATATATATATATATATATATATATATATATATATTGATGTTGATGTTGAAGCTGTAATTGTAAAAATATATTCGTATTTTTACATTTATACCGTTCGAGTAGAAGAGCTTAAGGAATTTTGCGATTTTGTCGAGATTGTGTATAAACAGCTCCTTGGATACAGCAAAACAAGATGGCTTGTTTTAATGCCTGCTATCGAAAGAGTGTTGAAACTCTTTTCTGGACTGAAATTATACTTTGACTGTCAGAACAAATGTCCAGAGGTTTTGAAAATGTTTTTTGAAAATCCCCTTGCTGAAATATGGCTTCATTTCCTTCATTCCCAGGCAGCTTCTTTTCACAAAGCTGTTATGAAGATTGAAGGAGACAATATTTCAGCCGTAGAAGTATTGCTAGAAATATCCAATATGAAAGAAACATTACAGTCGAGAAAAGACCATGTGTTTTACCACATTCGGTTCGAGGGCTACTTAGCAAGCTTGAAGAAGAGGGAGTAAATTCTTCTGAGGTAAAGACGGTAAAGAAAATAGTTGTGGATTTTTATGATACTTGTTTGAAGTACTTGGATCAGTGGTCAGTTACATTTTCAGATTTTGAATTTATGGATTAGATTTCGCTAAAGAAAACTCCAAGTTGATCACGAATTGAAAAAACAATGGATTTTGCGTCAGAAAAAGAAATTTTTGACCGCAAGAATGATTCAGAATTGTTTGACGAGTTTACTTGTTCGACCAATAATAGAGGCGAGAAAGTAGACGAATGGAATGCTTTGAATCTAGTAACAGACAAACGGTGAGTGGAAATATTTACTTTCCTTAAGAATAGTAATATTTCTCATCAACATTTGTCGGCATTAGTTCAATATATCTTTTGTCTTCCTGGAACAAATGCCTCCACAGAACGTGCGTTTTCTCATGTAAATAAGACCTGGACTTCTGAAAAAAACAAAAAACAAACCTCAAACTCTGAAAGGAATTCTCACTACCAAAATAAATTTTGATCAGACATGTGTGGAGCTCTACAATTTAATTAAATCGTCTCCAGAACTGATGAAGAAAATTTCATCTAGCGAAAAATACTGTAACTGAAGGTAAATATATATATATATATATATATATATATATATATATATATATATATATATATATATATATATATATATATATATATATATATATATATATATATATATATATATATATATATATATATATATATATATATATATATATATATATATATATATATATATATATATATATATAATGTGTGTCCCGATTTTAACTACAAAAAATCTGGTCACATTACTCTTATGGTTGTCAAAACCTATGTTTTTGGACTTGATCTCTGTTTTGGTAAACTGTTTTGTCTTTGCTTATCAATCAACTTTCCTCCTGCTGCGGGGGGTGGGTGGGGTGGGAGGGTCCCTCTCGACCACTTAAGGGGGAGGACCCCCTCTCGATCACTTAACTGAACTGCATATTAGATAAGTCTTATATAAGTTTCCTATGTCTTTTATATACTATATTTAAGTATTATTTTAAATGTTTCTTTCAGGGCTGCGGAGCCGGAGCCGGAGCCGGAGCCGGAGTTAGAACCGGCAAAATATTCACCGCTTTCGCAGCTTCGGTTTCTTGTATGTTGTTTCAAGAATATAACGTTCACCAATTTTCTCCTAATATATCGAAAACTAAAATATCGATATATCGATATTTTTGGGCATCCCTATTTAAATAATTAACATCTCATTTCCTTCAGTTCTTTCTAAAAAAATCGAATTTCTCTTAAATCGAAGGTTTGGAAACGTATGAATCACGGGCCTTCAATGCCCGGCACGTTCTAAGATCACGGGCCTTAAATGCACTTCAATCACAGGCCTTCAATGCCCGTTACGCCATAAGAATCACGAGCCTTCAATGCCAGATCTGTGTTAGGAATCACGATTCTTTATTGCCCTGCCCGTCCTAGGAATCACGGACCTTCAATGACCGGCCCGTCCTAAAATCTATCGGCGCCAGCTGCATCACTAAAAATATAAATAAATATTTTTTGAAAAAGTAATAGAATAATAACATTATAATAAATAATAAAATAATTTCTGCAGAAAAAAAAATTAGATAAATAATTTTAGTTAGAAAAAACTTTCGATTTATATTAAATAATAATTCTTTCACTTTATATAATATAAATTAATACGAGTATATTGCAAATGGAGCCGGAGCCGGAGCCGGAGCCGGAGCCGGAGCCGGAGCCGAAGCTTGAGTAAGCTGGTGCGATCAAATTTTTTACAATATAATATTTGTCCTATTTGTCTTTTAGTGTAAGCCAAAAAAAATTTAAATG
>JABUQX010051836.1:37500-40000 GCA_015478945.1 Trachelipus rathkii
GTTCCAGTTCTAATTCCAACTCCAGTTCTAGTTCTAATTCCAACTCCAATCGCAGTTCTAGTTCTAATTCCATCTCCAGTTCCAGTCTACTTTAAATTCCAACTTCAATTCTAGCTCTATATCCTTCTAATTTCAGCTCCATTTCCAGTTCAAATTAAATTTTAATTCCAACTCCTGTTCCAGTTCTATTTCTACTTCTAGTTCCAGTTTTAATCTAGCTATAGTTCTAATTTAAGCTCCAAATCCAATTCAAGTTCTAATTCCAACTCCAGGTCTTGTTCTGCTTCTAATTCGAACTCCAGTTTTAATCCTAGTTCTTCTAATTTCAACTCCAGTTCCATTTCCAGTTAAATTTTGATTCCAACTTCAGTACCAATTCTAATATCAACTAAATTTCCAGTTCCATTTCTAGTTCTGAGTCTAATTCCAGATATAGTTCTGATTTTATTTCCAATTCCAATGCTTCTAATTCCAAGCCCAGTTATAGTTCTATTCTAATTCCAACTCCAGTTCTAGTTTTAATCCCAACTTCATTTCCAGTTCTAGTTGTACTTTCAATTTTAGTTCCTGTTTTAGTTCTAATCCAACTTCAGTTCTAGTCCTATTTCTAAATCCAACTGCAGTTGCAGTTTTAATTCTAGCATCAGTTTCACTTCTAATTATATTTGCTCCAGTTTCATTTCTAGTTCTAATTCCAACTCTAGTTTCAGTTCTAGTTTTAATCCCAGCTCGAGTTCCGATTCTAGATCTAATTCCAACACCAGTTCCAGTTCTAGTTCAAATTTCAGCTCCAGCTCCAGCTCCAGCTCCAGCTCCATATTCTTTATTGAAATGTATATTGTCTGATTTCGGTAAGGTGGAAGAAAATAAATTTAATTTCTAGTCCTAATTCTAGCTGCTATTCCATTTCTTTGCTAAAATTTAATTACACCTCCAGTTCCAATTCTAATTCTAACTATTTCCAGTTCTAGTTCTAATTCTAGTTTCAATTCTAAGTCTGCTTCTAATTCAAATTCCAGCTCTTATTTCAATCCCACCTCCAATTCCAGGTCTAATTCTTATTTCAAATTTAGTTCCAGCTCTAGTTCTAGTTCGAACTTCAGTTGCACTTCTAATTTTAATTCCAACACCAGTTTCATTTCTAGTTCTAATTTCAACTCCAGTTCCACATCCTTTATCGAAATATATATTTTCTGATTTCGGTAAACTTGATGAAAATCCTGTTTAGTTCTAGTCCTTCTAATTACAGCTCTAGTTCCATGTCTAACTGAATTTTAATTCCAGTTCCAGCTCCAGTTCTAATTCCAACTTCATTTCCAGTTCCAGTTTTAGTTCCAATTCTAAATCCAGTTCTAGTTCTGCTTCTAATTCCAATTTCAGTTCTTATTTTAATTCCAACTCAAGTAGTTCAAGTTCGAATTCTAATTCCAACTCTAGTTCCAATTCGAGTTCTAATTCCATCTCCATTTCCAGTACCAGTTATGGTCTTAATTACAACTCCAGTTCCAGTTCTAGTTCTAACTACAGCTTCAGTTAGAGCTATAGTTCAAATTCCAATTCTGATTCCAGTTCTAGTTCTAATTTAAGCTCATTTCACATAAATTATTGAAATCTACATTGACTGTTTTAGTTTTAGTTCTAGTCCTTCTAATTCTAACACCAATTCTATTTCTAATTAAATTTTAATTCCAGCTCCAATTGCAGTTCTAATTCCAATTCCATTTCCAGTTCCAGTTCCAGTTCTAGTTTTAATTCTAGCTCCTCTAACTCTGCTTCTATTTCAAATGGCAATTCAATTCCAGTTCTAATTCCAATTCCTGTTTCAGTTATAGTTCTAATTTCAGCTCAAGTTCCAGTTCTAGTTCTAATATCAACTCAAGTTCCAGTTCTAATTTTAATTGCAGCTCTAGTTCCACATCTTTTATTGAAATGTATATTGTTTGATTTTGGTAAACTAATGAGAATCCAGTTATAGTTCTAGTCCTTCTAATTCCAGTTATAGTTCCATTTGTCAACTGAATGTTGTTACCTGTGTTAATGTATAGTAGTGAGATTATGGTCTGAAATAAGAGGTATAGACCTAAAGTACAATGTGTTCAGGTGGACAATCTTAGGGCCGTGTTAGGTGTGAAAAGAATTGATAAAATGAGGAAAAAACGTATTAGAGAGTTGTGTGGTGTGAAGAAAGGGGTAAATGAGAGAATAAATGATGGTAAGTTGAGATGGTTTGGTCATATGCAAAGGATGGATGATAGTCGGTTGGTTAAGCGGATGTATAGTGGTGAGTATGCTGGGAATCGACCGGCTGAGAGACCGAAGAAAAAGTGGATTGAGTCAGTAAAGGAATGCGTGGAGGAGAGAAATGTGAGTTTGGCAGAGGCGAGAAGAAAGGTGCATAATAGGGGTGAATGGCGTGGTTTTGTGAGGGGGTATCGTTGTGGCCCACCTGGGCCAAGAGATAAACCCTACATTGACAAGATGCCATAGTGAGGGTCCGTCG
>JABUQX010051837.1:0-7500 GCA_015478945.1 Trachelipus rathkii
GTACCCTTCAATAGGCGAATTTGCAACAATGGATATCTTTGTAAAGGAAGGCCTGGGCCTGGACGGCCCAGTGACTGTACATATCTGCTCGGACCGTATCGGGACCTCGTTCTTTCATAGTCCTAAGAAATCCGTTAAACAAGTCACGAACTGCAGGTGCAAAAAACGACAATTGTGGAAGGTGGTGAAACGTTTACACCGTATACAGGATTGCAGTTGTACAGTAACTTTAAAGCCGACGACCATAACTCTGCCTGTTTTTCATGCCTGCCAATGCAGCGTTAGTCAGACAGTGTTAGCCTTCTAGATCGTGGCGGGTTGCGATGAAGATCCACCGCCTATCTCTACAGGGGTGGGTGATGCCATAATGTTCGTATCTGAGGTGCGAATATCCCGTATGAACTTGTGAGAACACGAATGTGATTTCCCAAAGGTTAACGTTTTCTGCGCGCCATATCCCGACGCTGCTGGACCTTTGCTTTTCCGCGAAGCAACCATGTGTTGGTCACCTATCATAGATATGTTTACCTTGTGTTTCTTTCCATAATTATTATAGGATGAAGCAGCAAACTTTGCTCATGGCAGCAAGATGGGCCCACCTCACATTTGGAGTCACATAGTGCAGAGCGCTGTTAAACAGCAGCGCTCAGTCAGACTGGTTAGTTTGTAATATGGTTGAACGACAGAGCTCTATATATCTGGCTCTCAAGTCTAATGCTCCCATATTACAAATTTCGCTTTATTGGGCTTTGCTAGCCGATCTTCCCAGATTGGAAACGTAGTGAACACCAGTGCGTCATTTAAGTGTAATGTTTTGGAGAATTGATTATCGGCTGGAGTGTCCCCTATAACGAAGCGAGCACATATCGAACATATGTAGGAGAAACTTTGTTCAATGACCTTCACTTTAGTGTATGATATGCTGTTGATATTGTATATTACGCTATTAAAATAAAGCATTAAAACTGGGACATTCTTTTACGGACACCTATAATGTATTATTGTAAAAATAATAGGATATGCCAACAGAATTTTTAATACAAATATGTATAATATTTTTTATAAATTACAACGCTTATGAGGCCTAGTTCTTATATTTTTCACTAGTCGCAAATGAAGCATGTTCAAGTAACTAACGAAAAAAGTTAATGACTCATTGAACGGGCAACAGTCACTATCTCTTTTTCCTTTAGCGAATCAATAAGAAATGAGAATACAGCAAAAGAAAAACGTCAAACACTTTTAAACGGGATAATAACCGTGTAAGAAAAAACACATTTTGAGCTATTGAGATGAGCGTTTAGGAAATTTTGGAAAAAAAAGTTTATCGAAATTAAATCTAATACAATTTAAAATCTGATGTGAAAATATTTTATAAACTCGTAAATCAAAGTAACGGTTAACGGATGTAGGAAAAATTTTTAACTCGTTAATAGTCCGTTACTTCTTTTCGAAATTAACGAAAGCGTTAAAAGTTAACGAAAAAATTAACGAGTTAATTAACGGATTAACGTTTTAACGCGTTAATGCCCACCTTTATATATATATATATATATATATATATATATATATATATATATATATATATATATATATATATATATATATATATATATATATATATATATATATATATATATATATATATATATTAGACCGGCCCAAGCTTGTAGGGGGGATTTTTTAAATTTGTGTTTTGACAATGCATCCCCTTCCATTTTATTTCAAACTGTAAAAAAACTTTGCACAAGAAATTTCAGAACGAGTAAAAGATATTTAGTGCTGCCGCCAGACGAATGAAATTGGCAACTTGGCAACTCGTCAGCGTGGATATTGGTTGCTAGTTACGGTGAAGACACAGTGGTGATAGCAAGTATTTTTGTTTTCTCTTGTAATATAACTTTGAAATCATGGCAGTTACTTGTGGAAAAGGTGAATTATATCTCATTGGTCAATCGATCGGCAATATTAGTGAAAACAAATTTCCTTCAATAAGAGATGTTTTGCTGCGTGTGTTTTCTTTCACATTGAAAAAGAGCACATTAAGAGAAGCATGTAATTTGTAATTTGATGAAATTTGTTCCATTTGGAAAAAAACATTCCAACAAAAGCAAAACCGAATATTGTTACAAAAATATTGAGCTTGCATGACAAGTAGGCCTACAGATCAATACAAAAATCTAAACACAAGCAGAATGTATCTCAAACAAAAAGTGAAAATGCGTGTAAATAGAGTTTAAACGACCTTTTGGATATTACTCACAATGATGCACTATAAATAATGACGGTTGAGGAAGATAAAATATTTCTTGCAGCTCAAAGAGAAAAAGGTAGACGTGGGTACATAGGCATAATTGATGGAAAAGCTTTTGCTGGAGAAGTTAGAAAACGGAAAAGAGAGGAGAGATTGGAAGCGCAAACAAAACGCAAAGAGATAAGGTAGAAGAAAATGTCTGTAGTTGTAGAATTTAGCTCAAGTTCTACTAGCGATACTTCAAACTCTAATACTGATTCACACCACAGTGATGAACCCAAACTCAAACCTTTATCTAGTGGACAGTGCAAGAAAAAGCGTATTGTGACACCTGATGTGGCAATGACACTGGACAGGACAAAAATAAGTGATCCCAGTGCTTTTTTGGTGTTGGCATCCATTGTTAATGCCCTTGGAGTTGATGTTGATGACCTTGTTTTGAGTAGAAGTACATTGAAGAGAGAAAGAAGCGCTCTATGTAAAAAAAAATAGCCTAGGATATAAAACAGAGTTTTGCAACAGATGTACCATTGACTGTACATTGGAATGGTAAAATTCTATCAGATATAACTGGTTTCACAAATACAGAGAGATTACCTATACTAGTATCAGCAGAAGGTAATTCAAAACTCTTGGCAGTCCCAAAACTTTGTTCAGGAGAGTGCATTGTTATTGCGAATGCTGTAATTGAATGTTTGGAAGATTGGAACTTGGAAAATAATATACAGGCCATATGTTTTGACACCACTGCCAGCAATACTGGCAATAAGCAAGGAGCCTGCACTATAATAGAATCCAAGCTTGGGCGATCACTGCTTCAACTGGCCTGTCAACATCATATATATGAAATAATAATTTCGGATGTATTTGACAAGTGCCTTGGAGCACCTGCTGGACCAGAGACACAGCTGTTTAAACGATTTCAGACTAGTTGGGAAACAATCAGGGTTGTGGAGTCGGTTCAAAAATTTTCCGACTCCGACTCCGACTCCGACTCCACCCTCTTGAAAATTACCGACTCCGACTCCGACTCCGACTCCGACCTCTTGAAAATTACCGACTCCGACTCCGACTCCGACTCCACCCTTTTCAAACTTACCGACTCCGACTCCGACTCCGACTCCGGCTCCACCCTCTAGAAAATTATATATATGAAAAATTATAAATATATATATATATATATATATATATATATATATATATATATATATATATATATATATATAACTAAGTTTTTCTCTATATATATATATATATATGCTGCTGCTCTTTCATATATATATATATATATACTATATATATATATATATATATATATATATATTTTATATATATATATATATATATATATATATATATATATATATATATATATATATATATATATATATATATATATATATATATATATATATATATATATATATATATATATATATATATATATATATATACAGGGTGTTTAGTAAATATAAATTCAAGAGGTTATTCCCTGGAGAATTCTAAGAATATTTTGTCCTTTGATGATTTTTGAAAACCCTCTTTGTTTCGGAGATACAGGGGGAACAAAGATGCCAACCATAAGAACGATTTTTCGTATTTTAGTATTTTGTATAAAAAGAATTTTGCCATAAACAATGGCTTTTGCACACATTGGTTCAAATCCCTCAATTACTGACGCTGATTCTTTTTACCGATGAAGCTAACTTCTCAAAAAATGCAATAAAAAATTTTCACAATAACCATGTGTGGGCTGAGGAAAATCCACATGAGGTACTTGAAGATCGTTTTCAACATCAGTTCTCGTTAAACGTTTGGGCTGGAATTGTGGGTGACTCGCTAACTGGACCGGTATTTCTACCAGGAAGACTTACTTTGGGAGATGTATCGCAACTTTCTGGAACAAACGCTACCTCGATTTCTGGAGGATGTACAATTGGCAACAAGAAATGCAATGTGGTTTCAGCACGATGGTGCACCAGCGCATTTCTGTTTTCTTGCTCGTAGATTTCTAACGCTAACATACAGAGATCACTAGATAGGTTGAAGCAGACCTCACCCATGGCCTGCTCGATCCGCGGACCTAAACTCCCTGGTTTATTTCCTATAGGTCATTGATTTATAATACTCCAGTGGAAACTGAGGATGACTTGCGAAATCGGATAATTGGTGGGTGTAACTCAATCAGAAACGACCCTGGTGTTTTTGAAAAAGTTCGGCAGTCAATGAGGAAATGAGGAGAAGATTGAATTCGTGCATCCTAGCTGCAGGTGGTCATTTTCAACAGTTCTTGTAGATTAAGAAAGTTTACATAACAAAGCATGTTTTCAAAAATCATCAAAGAACAAAATATCCTTAGAATACTCCAGGGAATAACCTCTTGAATTTTTGCGGTATGTTTACTAAACACCCTGTATATATATATATATATATATATATATATATATATATATATATATATATATATATATATATATATATATATATATATATATATATATATATATATATATATATATAAGTATATGAAATGAGGGGATGAGTATGTTGTTAGCTGTGTTATTGTATGGATGAGTGAGAGTAGGGTCTGGAACAAGAGGTATAGATCTAAAGTACAATGTGTTCAGATGGACAATCTTAGGGGCGTGTTAGGTGTGAGAAGAATTGATTAAATAAGGGATGAACGTATTAGAGAGTTGTGTGGTGTGAAGAAAGGAGTAAATGAGAGAATAAATGAAAGTACGTTGAGATGGTTTGGTCATGTGGAAAGGATGGATGATAGTCGGTTGGTTAAGCGGATGCAAAGTGGTGAGTGTGTTGGGAATCGACTGACTGGGAAACCGAAGGAAAAGTGGATGGAGTCAGTAAAGGAATGCCTGGAGGGGAGAAATATGAGTTTGGCAGAGGCGAGAAGAAAGATGCATAATAGGAGTGAACGACTCTGTCCCGTGATGCTCTAGGGTGGAATTTTCTGACTGCGACGAGTTTTCATTAATTGGTATAAAGGGGGTGTTAAGGCTAGGCTTTCTTTTCTACTTGCTTCATATTCTTCAACTATTTTTCTGTTTCCTGTGCATGTTACGCACCTTACCTCCAGTCTTGGGGAGAGAAGATGGGTGATGATATATATATATATATATATATATATATATATATATATATATATATATATATATATATATATATATATATATATATATATATATATATATATATATATATATATATATATATATATAAAAATAAAAAAAAATATATAAATATATAAATATATATATATATATATATATATATATATATATATATATATATATATATATATATATATATATATATATATATATATATATATATATATATATATATATATATATATATATATATATATATATATTATTTCTAATAAAAATATAATAAAATAATGTAACATTAATAGTAATTTGAAAATAAAAAAAAAGATATTTTATTCATATAAAATATTCTTAATTTTGATCTCTTAACAAAATGAATGATAACTTCGTTAGTTTATATTGTGAAGCTATGATAAACACTCATTAGAGCCAGTTCTGTTAGGCTTTCTTCTACTGTAGAATTGAAAAAAAGTACGTTTTGAGAACTTTCAGAGTAGAGAAATAATTTTTTGGAGTTCACGTTTTGTGAGGTAAATGCTAAAATCCTTAACAATCTAAATATGACTGCACAGATCAAATTTATTTACAAAATTAGCAAAATTTTTAATAGATATCGATGGAATGATGTTTAAAGATTGTAAGTATGGACTATGATTCGCGAACTTGCTCTCTAACTGGTTTGAAAAATCATCAAGAAAATAAATTGTAATTGCCCTATATCTTTTCATTTTAAATTGATTCTCACAAGAGGCATTATCATTTCTTCATTATCAGAAAGCACAAGTTCTGTTGCAACTTCCAAAATGTTTGAAAATGTTTCGTTGATGTTTGCTTGCAAATCCTTCTAAACAAACATCACGTTTTTAATATGATTAAGAGCAGTTGCTGTCACTAATTATGGAGAATGCAATGTAATATATAATGGAAGAGTGTTTGAGAATAAAGTTAAAGACATAAATAAATAAATAAACTTATAGGAAATTTGTTTTTGCTTACAGACTTGAAAAGATCTAAGTTTTTTTTTTTTTTGAAAAAGGTTTAATATCTTAATCCATTCAAGCTCCTCTTAAGCTTCAACAATGCTTTAAAAATTTCATTAGATCGTAAAAATCCATCGAAATTTTTCACCAATCTTGTTTCGCACATTCGTGAGAGTTTTTTCCATTTTATGTCTGGGAAAATCTTTTCTATTTTTTTTTCTATTAAAACAGTAGTCGGCCTTGGCAATCTAAAATAGCATACAGTTGCATTCGATGTGCCATAAATTTCCTAATAAGTTGTACTTCACATGGATGTGAACAGCAATGAACATATAACGCCGCTGGAGATTTTCAACAGCTTAAACACCTCTAAAACATTTCTTCATTGATTTTACATCATCATATCGTTGTCTCATCAGGAAGTCACTATTTATATCAAAGCTCGTAGTATTACCTCCGATAGAGATTAGGAAACAAAGAGCCTTTAGAAGCCACATAGGCCTATCGAGACTGTCCCAGTCAACTAAATATTTATCAAATATCTGCCCATGCAACATACACAACCTACACCACACCCTATTGCCTGTCAATTTCCTAAACCAAGGTCAATATAATATATACGCCAACTACTACCAAAAGCAAAAACTATAGTTAAGGATCATGCTAACCACAATACAAGCTTTTAATAAGTTTATTGTAATACTGGTAGCTGCAACATGCAGTTTACTTTAATAACTAACTTAAAACCCGCCATTTTGGCAATTTCAGAAAATACTATAAGATACTCAAACCATCCATATACCTATCCAATCCTTTCTTTAAATTTGCAAGTGAGTCACACTCAACAACCTCCTGGGGGAAACCATTCAAAAATTTACAACACTATTACAGAATGAATGTTTTCTTACATCAAGGTTACACGTCTTCCTAATTCTCTTATTGTGTCCCCTAGTCTCCTGTCCGAGGTCTACTATAAAGAATTTATTGGTCTCAGTATTACCAATGCATGTAAATATTTTTTTTTATAGATTTCTATCATGTTCCCTATAAGAAATCGCCTTTCTAAAAAAAACATTCCTAACTCCTTCAGCCTCTCTTCATAGCTCTTACCTTCAATGCCAGATGTCATCCTTGT
>JABUQX010051837.1:10000-40747 GCA_015478945.1 Trachelipus rathkii
GTTAAGATTTAGCTTTTTGTTGTTGATCTTCAATTAAGCCTTCCCTGTAGAAAGGATCAATATAAACATCAAGTAGTAGAATATCATTGTCAATGAGAGAAATTTCTCTTCGTACCATGGAGTCTTTTATTTCTTCGGCATCTTAAATATAGATGGTGTAAGGTTGAAGGTTGAATTTATTAGAATATAGTCCAACTTGAACGTAAGATGCAGGTTAAAAAACTTCAAAGTTTTCAATTACATTTTGTGATGTGGAAGTCGCAAGTCAGTGAACTTGTATGAAGTGATTGAAGTCAGTCACAATTCATAACTTTGTCAGTTCAAATTTTTTGACTCAACTCTATCTTGAAAGTTACCGACTCCGACTCCGACTCAACATTTTAGAATTACCGACTCCGACTCCAACTCCGACTGTAGCTCAGAATACTCCGACTCCGACTCCGACTCCGACTCCACTCTCTTCAAAACTACCGACTCCCCGACTCCGCGACTCCGACTCCGACTCCGACTCCACAACCCTGGAAACAATAAATAAAGACAATTATCAGACTAACAAATCGAGCATTCCAGAGAAAGAGGCAATTGTTGCTTTCTGCAAACAGGAATTGAAGAAAATGCATCCAAGAAAAGATTATGCTGAACTTTTGGAGTTAAATATTGTAATTCTTGGAGACGTTCCTCCTAAAGGAGTTCATTTCGTGAAACCAGGTACCATGCATCGACCAAGTTGGATGGCACGAGTTTTATATGCCATAAAAATGATACTATTTCAGAGTCAAATCAAAATGACTAGAAGAGAAGTCACTGGACTTGAAAAATTTGTTCTGTTTGCAGTCATCTTCTATGTGCGCAATTGGTTTGCAGCACCTAGAGCAATTTCTCCAGAAACTTAGGGATTATGACGAAAAAGACGTATCTGCAGTTGCTGCAAAAGCTCTCTGTTGGCACTTGTGGTACCTGAGCGAGGAGCTGGTGCCTCTCGCATTCTTTGACGGTGAAGTCAATAATGATATGAAGCTGCAAATGATTCAAGCTTTAGATAAGTCAGCTGTGGAAAGGCCTTCCAACAGAATAAGTCTTGATTAAACGGATAAGGTTGTTTCAGAACACACACTGGCAAGTTTTATTACCTCAAAAAGCAAACTTTTCTTCGAGAAGTTGTCACTCCCAAAATCATTTCTTCAATCCGATCCTTCAGAATGGAGTAAAATGATGAATACATTAATGGCAAAAAGCTATGTAGAAAAGGTGAATGTTGTTAATAATAATGCTGAAACGGCTGTTGCTTTAATACAGTCCTTTAACACCCATCTTACAAAAAATGAAGAGCAGCTGCAGTATATCTTGCAATCGTAGAAAAGCACAGAGATGTGTTTTCAAAATCAACAAAGTCTGAAATGAGAAAGGCACCTTTGGAGTAATTATTAGGTGTACCTTTGTTGATTAGGTCTACGGGGAAACCACGTTAAAAAAACGCGCCGGCTGTCGTTACCCCATGTGGTGGTGTGGAATTTCGACTTTTAAGACATTTTATAACACATTTTAGGTGCCGGGCGGCAGCACTAAATATGATTAGTTTTGGAAGAAATTCAGTGTGCTGGATTCTTTTGCAAACAGTATCAATATTAGAGGTATAATACTCAATTTTCTTAAAATTTTTTTTGGGCCGGACTAATATATATATATATATATATATATATATATATATATATATATATATATATATATATATATATATATATATATATATATATATATATATATATATATATATATATTTACTGTAAATATATATATATATATAATAATTTTTTTCCGGATATATATATATATATATATATATATATATATATATAATACACTGTCAAAAAGTCATTAATTACTCTAGTCAACCTGAAAAGTTGAATAGAATGATTAATTACCTTTGAATGAATGTGGAAAATATAAATAAATAAATAAATAAATAAATAAATAAATAAATAAATAAATTAAATAAATAAATAAATAAATAAGTAAATAAATAAATAAGTAAATAAATAAATATAAGACAATATTGTTTAATTACCGATTCATTATCTTTGATTTTTGTTTTCTTTGCCGCACTGATGCGTATGGGGCCCCCCACCGCACCTCTTCCCAACGCAAATCGTCATAAACATAACTTAATCCATAAAATAACAAAATTTAATATCTCCACCAACCTAAAGAAATGGATTTCTAATTTTCTATCAGGAAGTACAGCACAAATACAAACAAACAACGCAAAATCCCGAACAATAAGCATCAACAACAGAGTACCCCAAGGAGCAATCCTATCCTCCACTTTATTCAACCTATTCACAACCGACCTCTACAACCACAAATAGACCCCATAAACCCAACAACCTACGTGGACGACATTACCATAGCCACTAGAACCAGAACCTAAATGCTGTAATAAACCTGACCCAACAATATATCAATCAACTTCAAACATGGCTAGGAGAAAACAGAATGTCCGCTTCACCAAACAAATCATCAATCACATCAATCACCACTGACTGCCAACTTGGCATCACACCCTCCTAAGTCTGCTTAAATAACATTGCCATACCTCTCAACAAAACTCTCAATATCCTAAGAGTAACACTTGACACTCATCTCATCTTTACAAAACACACAGAAAACCTAATTTCATGTACCAACAAGAAACTAAACATATTAAGAACCATCTCCGGCACAGACTTCACAAACAACAAACAAACATCCACCACCATACACAAGCAATACATTCTTCCGTCTCTAAACTATGCCTCTCCAACTTGGCACCCATAACTGACTAAAAACAAAACAAAATAAAGCACTACGAATCATAAAACAACAACACCTACACGAAGAAACCAAAATTCTACCCATAGACGTGCACCTGGACATGATAGGCTAACAATTTTTTACCAAAGCTCAAACTCCAACATCCATGCCACATAGCCCTCTCCAACCCCAACCAATACAGACTCTAACAATCCCCTTCTTCACCAGCTCTATACAACAAACAAATTCTGAACAACATTCTACCGTCACCAAACAACACATGATACATCAAACAAATCTACACTACACTAACAGAAATCTACCTAAGACGCAGAAAACCAAACAATATTTAAAAAAAACATTCACCAGAACTAGCACCAGAATTCAACTCCCTACTAAGAACTAGCTAGAGGTCCTTGGCCAAATTAAGATGCGATCACCACCCAAGTTTACAATACTACAAACACAGATTCAACCTCAACCAAACCACTACAAATATCTGCCCACTGTAACCAGGTTTAAGAAAAAACATCCCACTTTCTACTCTCCTGTCTATCTAACTCTCAACCCACAGCAATCTGGAACATTTCAACAGTGGAAGATATCTGGACGAAGCCGATTGCGGAAGCGGGGTATTTAAACGCGGTATGATCTCTACGATAAAGAAGTGGTCATGGGTGAGAAGGTAAGGCGAGAAGATATATATATATATATATATATATATATATATATATATATATATATATATATACATGTTTTACTACTATATATATATATATATATATATATATATATATATATAGAGTGGCCCTTATATATGTAAATAATAAAATTTTTATAATTTTCGTTCACACCCCCAAAACTCTTCCATTTCATACTAAAGTTGTATGTTACAAATTAGAGCTCAATATACTAATATTAAATGGAGCCACAAAGGCTCCAAAGTTTTGAAAATTTGACGAATTTCGTATAATATTTAATATTTTTTCAAGAATTTTTCGATGAAGATCTTACTCATAGAAATAGAAAAGAATCCTTTGCTTGGAATACTATTATAAAAAATATGTTATAGCTGTAATTTATCAAGAGGTTATATTTGCGCATGTGCTCATATGCATTGCGCATGTGCATATGCCCAAATAAAGTAATCTTTACTCCCAATGATCAGTGTCTTTCTCAGTGAGCATAGTGTTACTGAGTGAGTTGGAGTACTATTTCCTGGAAGATCTCACGTTTCTGTGTTAATATGGATGAGTCACCCGGACCATCCCCCGTTTTACGTCGTGCAGACTTTAACATATATTTAACAGGATATGGAACAAATCAAATCGTTGGCAGCAAATTACCATCTAGCAGACAGGTTATGTCTGTACTGTTTTACAATCTACGTAGAGTGAAGATAAACTTGCCTGATAGTGCTAGATTAGTAATTAAAGAGGCAGTAGTATTTGGGGAGTAAGCGCGCATTCCTATCCGGGACGAAAAACACTGCATCAAAAAACTAGAGAAAACATATAAAAGCTGGAGAGATTTGGAAAAATTATCGAATCGCAAAACATAGAAACAAAATAAACAAAATTTTGTTAATCAATTAGATGATCTTTTTGATATTACTCACGCAAATGCTCTAGATATGATTCGCATTGTAGATGATGAAATGTTTCTGCTATCCCAAAGGCAGAAGGGAAGACCAGGATGCATGTTTGGGGTTGTCTATAAGCTTTTTTCACAAGAAAGGAAAAAAGAAAATTGGGGGAGCGTAAAAAGAGAGCATATACAGAAATGGAAGAAACAGGTAAATAAGTCAAAATGTTTAAATTTTTCTTATAACATGTTTTCAGTTAATGTTCAATTGTTGATTTTATTATTTTCTGTGATATCAATTATTTTTCAATTTTAATGTTCATTTCATTGTTTTCTGTGATATCTAATTTTATTGCAATTTGATGTTTTTCTAAAATAACGTTTTATAATTATTGCATTTATTACATGAACAATTATACATAAAAGATTGTATTTGCTTTACTTACTTCTTGAAAATCTGAATTATAAAGAGTGTTATTTTAACAATTTCAACCAATTTACTTGTTCTTTTATATTCTTTTATGTTTTCTGTTATCTGAAGTAATACTTTGCTTTTACATTGCTGTTATTGTTATACATAGTCCTGCAAGAAAATAATTTTCTTATAGGAAGGTCCAGTCAAAAAGAATTTACGATAACAGATTCTTCAAGTGACGAAAACATTCCAGAATGGCGAAGATTAGTAAAGAGGAGGAGAAGGGGGAACCTTGGATCTCCACCATTGCATAGGAAAAGAGGATCATCAAATTTTATCACTAATAAAATGTTATCTACGTTAGAGAAATGTAAAGTAAGTGATCGAGATGCAATACACTTAATAATAGCAACGGCTGAAGCTTTACGTAGTGATATTACAGAATTAGTTATAAACATATCTTCATTACAACTTTTAAGGAAGCAATTTAGAGAAGAAAAGACAAAAAAAAATTCGAGAAAAATTTCGTTTAACGGACATGCCTTCTTTGGTTGTACACTGGGACACTAAATTTCTGCCAGAAATAACAGAGTGTTTGAAAATTGATCGATTGCCTGGATTAGTTTCATTTCAGGGAAGGACACAGTTACTCGGTGTGTCAAACTTGAAGCTGGAACAGGGAAATCACAAGCAGAGGCAGTATTTGATAAACTAAGTGAATGGGGCATCACAGCTAAAATGCAAGCTATTTGCAGTGATACCACAGCATCAAATACTGATCGCATAAGTGGAGCTTGTATTTATTTGGGAGCAGTTAATGGATCGAGATTTGCTGTATTTGCCTTGTCGACGACATATTTTGGAAATTGTTTATAAAAGTGTTTCTGAGACAAAGCTGAAACTAACTACATGAGGCCCGGATATGGAAATCTTTAAGAGATTGAAAGAGCAATGGCCCAACATAGATAAAACAAAATTTGTTATGGGAACGAAAAATACTTTCGTGAAAACATCAGTTCTGAATATTCAAGATCACGTCATAAAATTTTTATCTCAAATGTCTTAATAATGAACAGTGCAGAAACCATTATCGAGAATTCATTGAGCTGCCAATTATATTCTTGGGTGAAATGCCACCACGTCGATTGTCATTTAAATATCCTGGAGCGTTTCATCATGCAAGGTGGATGTCGAAGGTAATTTATTCTCTAAAAATATTTTTGTTCCGAAAACAATTCTCTCTAACTCCTGGAGAAGAAAAAGCAATTCGAGACATTTGCCTTTTCATAATTCATTTATATGTTGAAGCCTGATTTAGGTGCACTTTTGCAGCTGAAGCTCCCTACAATGATTATATGTTTTTGAAGAAATTAGCTAAATATCCAGATGCAGATGTCTCTCGTTCAGCATTGAATAATTTTTTTGCCATTTGTGGTACATTAGCTCTGAAACGTTTGCTTTATCTTTCTTTGATAATCGTTTGCCAAAAGTGATAAAGGACAAAATGATGAAAGCAATGAAGACAATTGATGAGGTAGAGGAAATGAATAACAAAAGAGTTTTAGTACCGCCAAATAAAGGAAAGGGTTTAGTAAATAATGATATAAGTCAGTTTTTTAATTCAAATACACAAAACTTCTTTCCAAAGATTTAATATTTATACCGACGTTTTAACAGTATCTTCTGATCAATGGGAAACGAGGGATGATTATAAATATGGATTACAAATCATTAACAACTTATCTGTGATTAATGACGTTGCTCAAGAGTTGTAAAATTAATTGAAGATTACAACAGTATTTTGACAAAGAACGAAAAGCAGGAGCAGTTTTTGCTACAAGTTGAGAATGTTTATCGTGCTACATACCCTGATTGCAGAAAAAAAACATTACATGATATATGAATATTAGTAAAATAATATTTGTGTACTTTGCATTACTTAAAGCTCATTAAATTTGACATCTGTTGTAATAAATCATTTATTACGCCAAATATGTTTCAATTTCTCATAAGAACACTAGTAATGACAATTTTTAATTCAAGTAATATATAAAAACATTTAAATAATAACCAATATACATTATATGCAGTGATTATAATTAATAAAAAAGTACAAAAAAATCAATGTGTATTTCATATGAATTTATTACAAATAAAGTAAAATTATAATATTATACTAAAAATTTCAAGGCCTTTGTGGCTCCATTAAATATTGCCCAAACGACGTAATTTTTTACACATTTTCATATTTTTATAATTAATTTCATTTAAAGTGGAGCGATCTAAAAAATTCAAAAGTTAAAGTTTAAGCGCCACTTTAACCCATTAATGCCCACTGTGTCCAGTTAGACATGAAAAACATGACGTCATAAAATTAAAAAAAAGGCATATATTGAATGATTATCGTGCTACATATCCTGATTGCAGAAAACAAACATTACATGATAAATGAATATTATCGAAATAAAATGTGTTCCTAACATTACCCAAAGCTCCTTAAATTTGACATCTATTGTAGTAAATCAGTTTTAATGCCAAATATGTTTCAATTTCTCAAAAGAACACTAATAATGACAATTTTTATTCAGGTTATATTTAAAAACATTTAAATAATAACCAAAATGCATTATATGCAGGACTTTTAATTTTCCAACTATAGCTCGACAGTAGACCTAAGTACAGGAAGACATCAACACCCACAAACACCCTTAAAAACACCTTTTATGGATATGTCTCTATTTACTTCGAACATACAACCGGAAACCACACACTCTAACCCTAATAAAACAACCTTACCCCACCATAACGGCACAACTGAAACTATCAACCTATTAAGTGATCCAATTCCTAATATCTAGCTATTTACCATCCTCTTCAATTACATATTTCATATATATATTAAACATCTTGATAAGTTAAGAGAAGATCTCACATCACCAATACTGCCTTACAAACCAACTACAAACCTAAAAATTTAAACCTTATCAATACAATAAATAACCTAATAATAGGAAGCGACTTCAATGCTCACCACACTGCCTGGTACAGGGATTAACCTTCTGACAACCCGGGAATCCCCATTCTCAACGAACTCGATCCATTAATCATATTAAATTACAAAAACCTACCAACTCGAATCCCTCCCCAAACCAACCAAACCAAGACATCCCTTGACATTACTTTCTCCTCACCATCTCTCTACACCAATACCACATGGAACACATAGATTGATTTCCCATCAGACCAAGTTCCAATAATAATCACCCATCAAACAACAAAAATAGCCAAACCCAAAATAACCTCAACATTCACAAATTATAAAAAAAGCAAACTGGCAGAATTTCACTCAATATATTGAATCCAACCTACCCGCACCAGCAAACTACAACTCTCATTTTCAACATAAAGCCATAGATAATCTCACCAAAATAGTCCAGAAAGCCTTCAACCTCTACATACTTAAAGGCCTCAGAAAAACATTGCAACCCCTCATTAACACCTGAAAACTTTAACGTAATAAAACAAAAAAACAGCATTCGACAACAACAAATATATACCCCAGATCTGACCGCACAAATAAACTCCTTAAACATTAAGATCACCAATCTAATCTTTTACCCACAAAACAGAAAATTTTAAGAAACACCTAATGAACAACATGGGCAGACCTGAAGAGAAGAGAATATGGCAAATAATAAAACGTCTTCATAACTCGCAGAACAGCACCACCCACAAATGAAGCTCTAGGAGGACACAGCAACTCCCTTCCCTCCCGCCAAACAGCACTGCAACATCCTCGCACAACACTATTGCAATATATCCAATAAACCCACACAAATAAATAATAGAAGAATAATACGAAAACTCAAGACAACACAACTAGAAGTCAATCCTAACCCCCCATTTTCTTTAACACAAGAAAATAATTAAAACTTTATATCAAAAACCCTACAAAAATACAAAAAAACCCTGTCTCGGGCCAGAACAACATCTCTCTCTTAACATATAAACACTTTGCACTGGGCCAAAGCTTAAATTAATTCCCCCTAAATTATCCCAAAATCCACAAAAAATAAAAAATTCCCTATTCATAAAATTAATCTCCCTGGAGGTCCTTCAATACAATCCCACACATCACTGGAAAATGGCAATGCATCAAATCTAAAATTAAAACGTCCAGAAAAGATCCAATTTCCCATTTCATACCATCCGCATCATCTTTCATCTCCTCTTTGGTGCACCATTCTGGAGAGAATAATCAACACTTACTAATTCAAAACACTTCCCTCTCCAAACCATCACATGGTTTAAAAAAACCACACACTTAGTCAACAGCCCTAACTAGATATACACACATAATCGTAAATGGACTAAATAAAAACACATTCCCACAGAATTATATACTCCTGGCATAGACATTAGTAATCCTTTACACACAACCAGACACATTCTATCACAAAAATTACCAAAGCGCTCCTTCCATCACATTACAAAAAATTGTTATCTCAACTTTATATTAGGACGCAATGCCCAATATCAAAGCAAACCAAAAACTGAAAAAAGTAAAGTAAGAATGGAGTCCTTCAGGGTGCCATGCTTATCCCCATTTCTATTCAACTTATTTACAGCTGATATCCCTTCCCCCCAAACTCCCAACTCAAAAATAATAACCTACGCTGACGACTAAACTATAACCATATCAGTCCTTAATGTACAATGTCACTACTTATATCGCAATCCTCATCTCAGAACTTACTTTATATAACAAGAAGGCTTGGTTATAATTCCAACAGAAGTCGCTTTTGAAGAGAAATTCATTTATTGCAAACCTTGATTCACCACAGATAGAATTAATCATCATCATTTAAATAAGAATAAACATCTCCATCATTCCTTATAAAACAAAACACCAAATACTCGTAATAACCTTCGACACCCACATCACCTTTACAACATACATTCAAGACATCATAAGTACAGAAAACAGGAAATTAGATATCCTCCAAACGTTATCCCAACACAATTTCAGCAATGAAACATCAACACTGTCACAACATTCAAACAATTTTCAAAACTACAATCAACTATGGATTCAACAGTCATGGTATCATTACCTCCTCAATGTAAAAATGAATACAATAAGAACACAAAACATCGCTCATCGTCGTTCAATACTGTTCTGAAAACCAATCACCAATTCACACTTGCATGATAGAAACAAATCCTTCTAATTCTAGATCACCTATTGCTATGATTAGGAATACCAATTTTACGCAGCTCTCCGCCTCTATCTATCATAACTAACTTACAAAACACACACTACATGGTCTTAAATTCTTCTCCTCTTTCTGTCCGACTCTATTATGCGAACTTTGGAACATCCCCCAAAAAATAACACTCCTTATATCAACTAACATATTCAATACAACATTCACATATTATTATATATATAGCATCGAATACTTAAAAGCTTTATTTTAGCTTCATTAATAAATATAACTACCAAATATTCCCTTCGCAAAGCACCTCCCATGAAGACCAAGATCTCCTTTCCAGATTGGAGATCTCGAGCTCACCGAACCTTACAAAAATATTAAAACAGAATTCACCCTGCAACATAACTCTACCACTCTGTCATAAGAGACTTGACAGAGCAGCGAAACTCTTGAGACACTAACTCCTAAGGTGACAAAATACACACACACCTCATACACTAAGCAAATACACACTCACATCCCAATTAAAAGACTGTGGCTCCGCTGGTGGAGGTTGCTAGGTTTCTGGAGAAATGGCATATGGACTTCACATTATGAATTATAAAACTTGAATTTTGAAATTGAAGTAAATAATAATAATAACTATATATATATATATATATATATATATATAATATATATAATATATATATATATATATATATATATATATATATATATATATATATATATATATACTGTCATCAGTATTGGAACATTGTGATTAGTTTACACATGCTTTCCACGCTTACTAATGTATAATATGCAGATTATATATTACATTTACAGCTTTGGTTATGGTAACGCGAGAGCTTCCGTGCTTGAATATCTTCAACGTTTCCTATAACGGTATTCACTACCAAATCTACAGGTATTTATCGAAGCATATAGACGACTTCTTGAAAGTGGATCGTTTCAACTACATTCAGAAAAGGTTTTTGTTCCACAAGAACATGTAGATGATATCCTTCAGTCAGTACAACGCAAACCCAGACTCAGCACTTGCAGAATTTCAGCGAGTCTTCGTATCCCTCGAATTACTGTGTAGAGAACACTGCACGCTGACGGTTTATATCCGTACTATGTACAGAGAATTGAGCATCTTCAACAGGACGACTACGGTCAGCGACAACAATTTTCCGGATGGATTTTTGCTCATTCCGAACGTCCAAGATTCATTTTATTTACCACTGAGTCGACCTTTACACATGACTGTAAAGCAACTTTCTACACAGATTTTCTGTAAACGTGGTATGTTGTTTAATTATTAATCAGCTTATTGGTTCACATATGTTTAATGGTCGTCTTACTGGGAAAGTATACCGGAATTTTCTTAGAAAACGAACTACCACTTCTTTAAAGGATGTTTATTTGACAATCCGAGCTGCGATGTATATCCAACACCGGGGAACCTGCACATCCACACCGCATAATATGTAAGTATCTTGATCGAACATATCCAAACCCCTGGATTGCCCGAGCGACACCATAGGCTTAGCCATCACAATCACCTGAAATAACCCCACTGAATTATATTACATTTGGTGAGAAATGAAAGAGCTAGTTAGACATCAATGATAGTTGATAATCGCAACGAATTAATTCAGAGAATGTTTAATCCTGCAAAAAAAATTCGGCTGAATCCTCAAATACTGGAGAATGCATCAAACTAAATAGATAATCTCGCATAATGTTGTTTTCAGGTTGCCAGTTATGGTCGCATTTTTTTCTAACGTTTTTAACTTTAAATTTTTTATTGCTTTTAACTTTTATCTCTCATTTTCGTACTGCAGTTTATTTTTGTCTGAATAAAGGTGCGTCTTTACGGATGTTTGTCTCATCTTACTTTCACATTCAATCGTTTTTGCCACCAATACTTTCCCGATATCATATCTTATTTGATATTATACTTTGTTCACTTTAAACTAACCACCTCCTGTACTACACCCTTACAGTTTAGTAACGAAGGTGCTGCAAATTGCAATACCTAATTTTTCGTCAAATACGGCACAAAACTCGCTAAACCATTTCGATGCTCCAGACCTTTTATTGATAGTAACTTTTATTCTTCAAATGACTTATGCGTAAATGCACCCTTGAACCTTTGGGATTTCCTCCAGGAACCATTTATGTATATAATATATAATATTATTAGTATATATATATATATATATTAGTACTAATATATATATATATATCTATTTGTATATATATGAGATATTATATATATATATATATTATATATATATATATATATACTATATAGTATATATAGTAATATATATATTATAATTATTATTTTTATGTTAAATATTATATATATATGAATATATAAGTTATATACTATACATATATATATATATATCATTTATATATTAATATGTATATTATAAAATATAAATATATATAATAAATATAATATATGATATATTATAATATATATAATATACAGTAATATATATATATATAATAATATATATATCATAATAATATATATATATGGCTGAAGGTTTAGAATAAACGAAAAAATCCCGATCGAAGCCGGGCTTATAAAAACTTAGTACAAACATTCTTGTTTCAGAACATATGGCAACCAGAGATTCTTAATAAAATTAACTTTTATATATATCTAATAATTGATTAATATATATATATTTATATAAAGTATTATATAATAGTATATAATTATATATATATATTATTATATATATTTATATTTTTATATATTACTTATATTAATATAAATATACTTATAATATATATATAATATAATATAATATAATAGTTTATAATATTTATAATTATTATTTGATTAGTATATATATATATATATATTTGCTATCATATATATTATTATATATATATATATAATATATATATAATATATATATATATATATATATATATTATTATATAAATATATAATATATTATATATTATCATATATAAATAATATATTATATATATATATATATATATATTATATATATATATATATATATATATAGATAATACTATATATAATAATATATTATATATACCTAATATAATATATATATATATTACATATTATATATATTATATATATAAGTATAATAGATCATAAGTATATAAGCATATATATAATTATATAATAATTATATATATATAATTAAATAATACATTTATTATATACAATCATATATATATATATTATAACTTATATACCTACTAGAATATTACTACGATCACACTCCAATATGACTTTTTCTTTCTGGTAAAACCACACTTTCAGGATTATGTGTACGGTTAAAATCTAAGGTTTTATGGTATGAGTATAAATTAAGTCGTATTGGTTTATTGAGTTATTTAGAGTATCTTAGTGATTTAAGTTTTTAGAGTTAAGTGTGGTTAGGTGGTTAGGTTATGGTTAGGTTAGGTTTGGTATAGGTTGAGTTGGGTTGATTGTGTTGATGTTTAGGGTTTGGGTTGGTTGGGTTGGGTTGGGTTGGGATTTTGGGTTATGGCGTATGTATTGGGTCAGAGTAGGTCTAGATCAGTCTTGTCACGAGTTATTCAGGTTAGTGTTTAATGCAGTTAGGTTAGCGTTATATGGAGTTAGGTTCATATTAAGGTAGTTAAATTGGAATCAGGTTAGGTTTCGAGGATCAGTGATCAGGTATCAGGTAATTATTGTTTTGTATAATTATATAATTTCTAATCACTCAATTTTATCTATAACAAAATATTATCCTAAAATTACTTAATTAAGAATATAAAGAATCAATAAAAGTGTAGAACTAAAAATAGTGTATCTCACTAATATGAATTTAATATTAAATACATTTTCAAAACCTATTAAAGAAGTTTTAAAGTTTATATAGAATAGAAAATTAAAATAAATCAAAAATGGAAAATAAATTTCAGTCTAAACGATCTTATACTTCTAATAGTTTATAAAATTTTATCTGAATTCCTCTGTATTATAATTGATCCGCTCAGCTAAATACAAAATTACATATAATGTTTATAATTTATATTTATATTATAATATTTAATTCAAATTTTAAATAATATTTAAATATAAAAAAAGATTTTTATAAATTTAATACTTTTTTTGAATTAAATAATATTCTCTTTAAAATAAAAGGGATTAAAAAGTATCTTTTATATTTTTTTTTACTCTCATTTTTTCGATCTATCTAGTCACTACTTTCCTATCACTAATTAATTATTACTATATAATACATATATATATAATTTATATATATATATATATATATATTATATATATAAAGAATATAATTTATTTAATATATATAATTAATATATTATAATATATTAGATAAAATATTTATTTATATATATAATATATTTGATTATTTATTCTATATATTTTTTTTAACTTATTATTATTATATAGCCTCTTAATCCAGAGGTAATTGGTCAGATGGAAGTTTATTGTAATCTCAGTTTCATGACAAGTGGAAGGTTGAGCAGAGAATATTTAGGCCCGATACAGTGACCCCTGCTTCAATTGCGCGACGACAGTTCGAGAATGCTTTGCCACACTATCGAGTTAGGCGTGGGCTCGCAGTACTAGTGTAACAGCGCTTTTCCAATGCGACAGTCATAAGAGAAGAGTATAATTGTAATTATTAATTATTAGAATAGACTTAGTATACTGTTTGTCTGTGATCTGACATTATGTTGTAGTGGTGTGTGTATTTAGAGATTACGTTGTAATACACTAATGCAGTAAACTGCAATACGTAAATATTATAGAAAAATATCTCCTACTAACGACAATTTTTTTGTATATATATATCTTATATATATATATATAGTATATTAATATATATAAATATTAATTATAATATATATATATATATATAATAATATATATATATTAAATATATATTAATATATAATATTATTAACAAAGCTATTTACCAAATATTTTCCTTGAAACCTTTTACCAACGTCTTTTGGGATTTGGTTAAATTAATAAAAATGTTTCGAAAGTCTTCCAATAATCTAAGGGTAAATACATTACAACTTGTAGGGTAACTACTAATCACTAACCTAACCTAACCAAAATAAAATAACCTAATCTGACCTAACCTATGCCAAACCTAATCGATAAATTATCACCCTAGTACCTACTAATAATTAACGGAGTGACGCTCTTTAAACAACTTACACTTTAAAATTTAGATATATATATATAATTTCGTATATAATAATATCTATAATAAACTAAATCTATAAACTAATCTATTATAATTATATATATTTATCAATAAGATATATAAGATTTAATATATTATTATATATATGATAATATATATATTATATAAGATATATAATATATTTTTTTAAACTATAAATATATATATATATATATATTATATATATATATATATTATAAGATATTTAATATATATATATATATTAATATATATATATATATATATATATATATCCAACAAAGTTCTAATGAATATGTGAGGGCTCTCAACGATGTGGAAGTTGATAGGTAAGATTTATCAATTGAGTGAAAATGAATAGATAAAAGTTTTCAATAATGTCACGATAAATAAATGAGTTTCCAACAAAGTATCAATGAATAAATGTGAGCAAGAAAATAAGCAATGAATAGCTGAGTTTCAGTAAAGTAAAAATGATAGGCGAGTTTCCAAAAAGATCTTCAATGAATAGGTCATTATAGGTGGATGTTTACATGAAAGTTGCAATGAATATTTAAGAGATTTAAAAATGTGACAACGATTGTTGTGAAAAGTTGTAAAATTTTCATTGTTTTTATTTTCCTTCGTTCTTACCACCAGGACTGCAAGGAAGAATTAATGCAACCCCGTCTGTGACTCTCTCGTCTTGCTTAAATTTATATTTTACTTGCAACTGATATTTATTAGTATTGAAATAACATCTTTTTCGTATTAGTGTCAGATAACTCTTTTCATGAAATTTGCTGGTTGGAAGTGACACACACGTTGCTGAACTGCCAAAATATATCTAAAATAAAATAATAATACTAAATAAATGAATTAGGTAAATTTAAATTACGGAAAATTCTATAATTTAAATTCAAACTTTTTTGTGGGCAAAATAATTAAAAAACACATTGATAAATTTAATTAAAAATTATGCAAATGTTTAATACCATTAGTATAAATATATAATTATATCTAATAGGATAAAAAGAAGTTAAAATTTTCGATTGGCAAAAATGCGGGTTTCGTCTGCAGACATACTTTTCCATTATTAAACCCTCACTTGAGGAAAATAACTTTTATTTAAATCTTGCTGGAACATTTTTGGAAAAATAGTATGTAAAAAACAACATTTATATTAAAATAAAGAATTTGCTACTATTAATTTCTAAACTTCACGTCATTGAATACATCGGTCCACTAACAAACCTTAAAGAAGCTTCGGACCATCATTTCCATTAAATACAAATGAATATATATATATATATATACTAAAATAATAATAATATATATATATATTACTATTAATATATATAAATATCTTAATATATATATTATATTATTTAATATATATATATTAATACTATATATAATATATATTATAAAATATATAAGTATATATAATATATATATAATAATATATATATATATATATATATAATATATATAATATTAATTATAATATATTTATAAATATATATATTATTATAATATATATATTATATAATATTATATAATTAATATATATAATATATATATAATATTTAATATATATATATATATATATAATTATATATATAATTATATATTATATATTATTATATAAATATTATATATATATATATATAATAATATATATATATTATATATATATAATATATATATATATATAAATATATTATATGTATAATACTATATTATTATATTAAAAATCATATTATTCATATATAATATAATATATATTATATATAATATATTATATATATATATGTGTGTGTGTGTGTGTGTGTGTGTGTGTGGTGCAATTGGGTAGTTTAAAGACTGCTTGTAATTTCAAAGTGGTAGGACTTATTATATATACGGCTGAACACACAGACTCCCGCTGTGTTTCCACTTTTATAAATAAGCATTCCTAGAATTTTTCTCTCTTAAAGATGTTAATCTCCGTTTTTGCCTGGATGTATTCAATTTAGTCTAATCGTTTCCCTTTTCAGCAAAATTTTTAATTTTGGAAACAGGTAGAAGTCCGCATGAGCTACATAAGAAGAAGAGGGTAGTTGCGGAGGCACAAGTGTTTTGAATCTGGTGAAAAATTCCATGATCAAGAAGGTCACATGAGCCGGCGCGCTGTATTGGTAGAGAACCAAATTTTTGTCTCACCGGAGTGCATGCCTTTCTTCCTCTTTTTTTCGCGTAAACGCTGAAGTACAACTTTTATAGTGCGCCTATTTGACTGTCTATCCATTATGGGAAACTTCGTGATGCACGATACCCGTAGAATCGAAAAAGAAACATCAACATTGTCTTCACATTGTAGACTTTGTAGCGTTTTCTTAGGTCATGGCGAATTTGGTGGACCATTCCACTGCGATGATTGTGCCTTTGTTTCTGGGTCATACCCATAAACCCATGATTCATCGCCTGTTATTACCCTATTTAATAAATCTGGGTCACTTTCGAACCGAATAGACAGGTCTTGGGACACGTCAAGTTGGTGTTATTTCTGCTTGTCTGACAACATTTTTGGAAGGAATTTCGTTGACAATCGACGCATTTTAAAATCTTCAGTTAAAATTTACTGAACCTCGTAAAAAATTTCATTTTATCAGACATCTCCTTAACTGTTAACCTAGGTTCAGAGCGCATTAAATTACGAACTATCACAATGTTTTCGTTAGTTGTTGTAATTGAAGAACAGCCTGACCGGGGTCATCTTTGACTAATTTGCGGCATCTTTGATTCTGCTGAACCAGATAAAAACATTTAACATTTTTCTTACTCAGATATTTATCCCGTAAGCTATTTTATTTTTAAGATACCATAAGTCTCCGAAGCTAATTTTAAAACAAAATTTGGGTCATGTCTCGTTTTTGGTACTTTTATTGGAGAAGTTTTAATAATAATGAAAAGTTGAAATTATTCTATAAAAGAGAAAATAAGGTATTCAATAGTTATGGTGTGAAGTTCAATTTTCTTTTTTTTCTTTAGTTTTTATCCTTTTTTTTATTTCCATATTTTCATATGACTATAAATTTACTACGTTTAACATTTATTTACCTCTCAAACCGATATTTTAAACTTTTTGAACTTCTCATTTTAAGATTGAGACGTACACAATTTTGAATGTTACGAAAACTCAGAAATATTAATATATAAGTTTATTATTTAATTTTCTACAAGAAATTAATAATTTTATTACTTATTTATTTATTATTTAAGTAAATTATACTTGTGAATATTACAAAGTTAGGTTATATATTTAATTCATAGAATTTGTCGTTATTTTCTTCGTTATCGCTATGAACATTTTATCTATGAACATTAAACATTTTTTTATTTATTTCGTTAGATTTTCTTGTGTTTTGAATTGATTTTTGAGTTATTTATTAGTTATTTATGTTAACTATTTAGTTTTTCTTATTAATTTTGACATAATAAATTTACTGATTATTTTAATAATTTATGACTGTATCGTTTTATTAACAAAAAGGGGTTTAAAGCAGTTAATAAAATTTTAGGCTTACTGTTATTTGACAATTTTCACTTTTTTATAATGCAATATATGCAATATTAGATGATTTAGTTACCCTTTATTTTTCGTAAAGTGCGCATTATTTTGATTTATTATATTACTTTTATTTTATATAAGCATTGTAAATAATATTTAGATTATGATTTTATATTATTAAGAACTTAACTTTTAAATCTTTACGGAATATCCAAATCAAAAATTTGGTTAAATTAAAACTAGTGGATCTTTAGTAATTCTCAGTGGCAACTGTAGTCTAACTACGTTAGTGAATTCCAAATTTTCAGCCAACCTTAACAAATGTCTTGTGGGTACTAGTCTATGAATTGTAAATTGGGCAGTAATCATTAATCACAAACCATAATTAGTGGTTGTACTAGAACCTGGTTACTATCGAACGGCCTTTAGTCATTCCCCACTCAGCCATAGTGAATACTAGGCTGGCGAACAAATAATTACTGGGTACTAAGGCTTATCTATTGGGCACTGGTAATTGCTTTCCTGCTCCTCGAAGTGTAGTATCTGGTGGGTACTGGAATCTGTGCCCTTTTAAGATAGTGGTTACTCTCGGACGACCTTTTAGTCGACTCTAGTGGCTCTCGGGCAGGTTTTTGGTGGGTACCAAAGCCTGTTTTTATCCCGGTAGTGAATAATTGTAGTTAAGTTGCTCCCTCTTTTTTTTGAGTAATAACGAACTTGTAATGCTTACTCCGAATTTTGCTCACACTAATGTATATATATATATTTTTAGATGTTTTAATAAAACGTTTATGAATTAAATTTGCCTTTTTATATCCCACTTTGGAATGTCTTATTATTAATTTGAAATCTTACAATATAATATATTATAATATATTATATAGATCTGATAGATATATATAAATATATATATATTATATATATATATAAAAAATATATATATATATATATTATATATATTAATTTTATAATTATAAATATATATATATATACTATATATAGTGGCGTTTTCTCCATGTATGCAAAGCATGAATGATATGCGTTACATCTATGTTAAGTAAAAACAATAATTACAGCTTGTATACTATTGGTTGATGAACTAACTATAATATTAAATGTTAATATGATGACGCATGCAGGACACGAAGAAGATCACTTCTAAAGTAAAAATGGCCCTTTTCTATTAAGTAAATAGGTCGAATATGAAATACAATGACAGAGATCAATTGCATTCAATATAGAGAAAACAATGTTACTCAAAAATAGGCCTTACCTCACGACTAAATACGGTAATTTGCTTACTTTTTTTTGCAATTGAGTATGCCTTTAAAACTCAGCTTCTTTAAATCGAGAAAAATTAATATGTAATTTAGAGCTTAAAACATAGTAAGTATTGGTTAAAATTTATTGCCTTTCTTTTATTCATCATAGTCCTTATGTCTTTGTTTTCAGCTTTGGGCGATTTTTTATTGCTCTATTGATATATTATATTTTTATTCAAGTTTTTATATTTATTATTATTATTATTATTATTTATTATTTTTTTATTATTATATATATTATTATTATTATTATTATCTATGATGATGATTATTATTTATTATTATTATTTTATTCATTATTTTATTTTATTTTTATTATTATTATTATTATTTATTCTTTACTATTAATTTTATTATTTTGTTCATTCATTATTATTATATATTCAATATTATTATTTATATTAATTATTCTTGATTTTATTATTTTATATCTATTATGTATATATATATACTATATATATATATATATATATATATTTATATATATATATATATATAACAAGTATTATTCTTATATACTATATTATATATATATATATATATATAACTATATATATATTATAATATATATATATATATATATAATATATATATATATATATATATACTATATATATATATAATAAATATCAAATTACTATAATACTATATATTATATCTATATAATAATTTGGAGAAACTGTAAAGAAAGTACCGCATGATATCTCTAAAATTAAGATAGTTCTAAGAAAATTTGTAAAAAATAGTTAAACCTGCACTAAAATTTGTATGAAATGATTTTTTTTTTAATATCTCCAAAACTACGATAAGTACAAGAAACTAATAACATATATAAGGATTAAGCGTATGAAATTTGTATGAAAAAAGGATCGTATTTTCTGTAACTAAAGAAACAAGGAGATGCTAAGGAGTCCGGGGTCTTCTCGGCCTCTTGGGGGACGACCAGGGGGACTTCGACGACCCTCTGTCCCACCGTCGGCTCGCAGACCCCCTAAAAGTAATAAAAAATTTGTATACTTCTGATTCTCCAATCTGGGTTAGTATACGTTTTCTTGTATCAACCGAGCTTAGTTTGAAGATAAAGATATTAAAAAAAAAAAAAGTAAATTAAAAAATTCATTTTCATACAACATTGCTTACGCGAATTAACATATATGTTATAGCTTTTCCTTGTAACCTATCTTAGTTTTAGAGATACTCATGCCCAGGGTAACTTCTTTAGTTTGGCATTATTATTATAAATATATTATATATATTATTTATATATATAATTTTAATATATATATAATCATAAATATTAATATAATTAATATTAATATATATAATATATCATATATAAAATAAGTATAAATTTTAGAGATGCATTTTTCTTTGCTTTTTCATTTCCCCAGCAAATTTGCATGCCGTTCAAACAATGAGAGGAATCCCGCCAACTGGATAATTAATATATAACTTAGTATATATAATATAATTATAATATTTTAATTATACTATATTATTAATAATTAATATAATTAATAATTATATATACATATATATATTATACTATATAATATATATATAATTATATATATAATAATATTATAATATTAATATATATAACTATTATATATATAATAATTATATATATATATTTATAATAATATTATATTTAATTTATAATATTATAGTATATAATATATATTAAATAATAATATTATAACTAATAATAATTTTTAATCTATAATTTAATAATAATTATTATAATAATAATTTATAAGTATATATTATATATATTAATAGAACCCAACCACAAGACTACATGGTAGCAGTGCAGCGCAGCAAGAGGCGCAAGATCGAAACGCGCATCGACATGCAACCGCCTCGTAGGATCACATCATATCCGCAAAACCACCCGCCGCTAAAAACTGAACACCTAACATGACACGACAAGGCCAACCAGGCAGCCCCATCATGGCTAACACGCCATAAGTACATACACTCACACGAATCAATTCAGCGATCACCAACCATCCAACGGCCAACCCATATCCCACACACCCAGTTACTATCATAATCCACCCAGTCAACCATCAACCAAGCCTCAGACGCAACACCCAGACGCATGAAAGACCCAGTGACATGATATTATCCACAGTACAACGCCGTCCCAATCTGCCGACAGACACGTGCGTGCCGAGACACCTAGACTATAAACTTATACTATTGCTATAATTATATTAATACCGCAAACCCCAGATCATTAATAATATAGTAACTACTTGATAATCTATATGTCTACGTACTACTTAACCCAGAGCGTCACCACAGGTCCACAAACTCGAGACATACAGAAGGACCACGTGAGCAGCTCCCCAAGACTGAATAATATATGATATTTTATATATAATAGTATAGTATATACTTATATATAATATATGTAGTATATATTATAGCTCTTGGATATAGCGACACACGGTATATATAAATTTGTGCTACATACTGTATTACTTCTATGTATCGAATTATTCAAATATATATAAATGATTTTAATTGGCGACAGGGCTAGCAACCCGGCTCTTTATTTTCTTGTTTGGAACTCCTGAACCCAGCATTGGAATCTTATGAGCGCCTAGAAACCACGGATCTTCTGGATAGCTGTGGGAAAACATTTTGAGGATAAATGGAAGATGCTAGTTCCACCGAAAGGGGCTATAAACCTTACCTGATTATAAAACTTCACGGATTAGCATCTGAAACTCATTGCGACCGAGAAAACTAGTTTTCTAGAGTGCTCTGGCATCAAGAATTTAGGGGTCAGTAGGAAGATGCTGGTATAACTGACGGCTCGAAAGCCTTACCTGGGACGTATGATAAATAAGTAATCATCATTTATATTAAATACTAATATTTTATATATAATATATATATTTATATAACTATATTTATATATAATATATTATATATCTAATATATATTATATTATATATATATTATATATATATATTCAGTGGCGTATTTAGGAAATTTTTTCGGGGGGCCAAACAAAAATCTTTATTATACATTATATTTATTATATATATATTATATAATATATATTTATATATATTATATAATATATATTCTATTATAGTATAATTATATATATTATATTATATTATTTATATGTATATATATTATATATATTACTATTCTATATATTATATTATATAATATATATATATATAATATTATTATATCTATAATATATTATATTATATATCTATTATATATATTTATTATATATATATATATATTAATATATAATATATATATTTATATATTATATTATATAATAATCTATATATATAAAGTGGAAGAGGCAAATATTAAATTCTAAGTAATGCCGCGAAGAATTTTCATGACTCACTTAAATCATCTTACCAAATTGATAAATTTAATCGCCTGACATTGAGAGTGAGCGAAGTCTGAGATAACCTCTTCAATTTTTATTTCAATTTTCGTATATGTGGAAGGCAAGCTACAAATAAGTCTTTCATCTCATGTATTCTCAAGTAGGTTTTCAGTAAGTCTTAATGTTGAAAAGCTTACTTTCTTCTGAAGGCAGAAGACACGACGGTAATAATTGACCAAGTATTTGCAACAAGATTGTAAATATTTGGATTGGACTGCGAACCAAGAAACTAGTCACATCTTATTTGCGGTTTTGGTGACCTGTGCTGTTGCGTATGTTTAACTTTCCCTAATCCCATGGCTGCTTTTTATTAATCATCATTTGGGCTTTCGAGATCTTCCTTGTAAAATATTAACAATCTTTTATCTTCTCATATCGGCCAACATCTACAACCCTTTCGGTATGACAAAAATGCAAAACAAATTTAAAACCTCTCTACTGAATACTGATATAAACCATTCAAAAAATCGGTATAAAAATGTTGTGCGATAACAACAGTCTGTGGGTCGGAAGTAGGAATGTGGGTCTGTATTTATTGGAATTTGTTAATTCTTGGTACAGGCAATTTCATTACTCAGTTCAGATTCAGATGCGCTTACACATCTTCAAATCAGCCTGAATTCTAATGTTCCATCAATAGAAGCTTTACCTTCTGCATGGGTTTCAAGTTTAGCGATTTTTTCTGACAGCGACGAAATTATATAAAATAATTTAACTTTCTGCACTTTAATATTATTAACGGATATGATACCAAAAATTTAGATATGTCTACGAAAATTCGGCGAGGCCATGCGTCCCTGTTCTCTCATTGGTAGCTGTGTCTTATATATAATATATTATATCATTAATTATAGCATATTATATATATTGAACAGATAATCGGTTTTGAAAACAACCCACCCACACGAAACAAAAACGGTCACCCAGGATCCCAATCGATACACAAAAAACAATCAACACACCAAAAAAAAATTAATATATATATTATTATATATATATATATATATATTATATTATATATATAAATATATCTATATATATATATATATATATAATATATATATTTATATTATATACTTTATATATATATATTATAAATTATATATATATATATATATATATATATATATATATATATATATATATATATATATATTAATATATATATATATAATATATTATATAGTATATATATATTAATACAACACCACGCTCACGGGCAGTGCCTATTCAATGATTAGGTGTACTTAATTTACGTCTGAGTAAGACGAAGGGAAGTGGGTTAAGAATTAGAATGTAAATTGAAGTTTAGTCCTCTTATGGAGGCGAAATTGAAACATCATTTATTATTCCTTAAGGCTTTTAAAATGTAGCTACGCTATTTTCCTTTAACTGCTTTTCTATTAAATTACTCTAAATTTATACCGAATTGGGGTTGCTGACATCATTATTATGCGTCTTTAAAATGGACATTTCTTCCACCCACCTTTCAGTTTCCAGCTTTCACTTGTTACTAAAAAAAAACTTTTTATTCGACCAGCAAATCAAAATATATATATATATTTTTAATATATAATATATATAGTATAATATATATATATATATATATATAATATATATATATTATATATATATAAAGAATATATATATGTATATATATATCATATATATTATATATATATATACTTATATAGTATTATATATATATAGTATTATATATATATATATATATATTATATATATATATATATATATATATTATATATATACATATAATATAATATATGTATATATATAATATAATTATACATATATATATTACTATATATATATATATATACTATATAAATATATATAATCTATATATATATACTTAATATATAATATATATTATATAATAGATTATATATATATATATTATACTATATATATTAGTGTATTAAGAATGTATCACGGAAATACCATACATACTATTTTCACCAAAGACCTAATCCGAAAAAAATAGATCATTGAAGACAGCTTAGATGTAAAAAATTACAAGTTAAAGGGAAAAATTAATTCTTTAAACAGCTTTGACGTCACTTAGAACAATTACACTCGGAGAAAAAATTGTCAGGAATAATTTCTCCAATGCCCATCAAAGTGGATCTGCAACAAGGAATTGAATACACTATAGAGTTTATGTAAATGGAATAACATACTATTATTATATATATTTATAATTTTATATTATTAATATATTATAATTATAGTATATATATTATATTATATATATATATATAATATATATCATATAGTATATTATATTTATATATATATGTATATATAATTATGGATAATAATATTATTAATTATTATATATAATATATTAATATTATATAATATATATTATAATATATCAATATATATAATATATATATATATATTTATATTAATCATTTATATTATATATATATATAATTTATATTATAAACTATAAACTATAAACTATCATTATCATATATATCTATACATACTTAATATATTACTATATATTTATATAATATTTTATATAATATACTATATATCTACTACCTTACAACAGCACTGGGAGCGTATAATAGATAAACTCACCACCATAAGTATACTATTAATAATATACAATATAATAATCATATTAATATATTTATTATATATATATATATACTATATTAGTTATATATATATATACTTACTATATAATTATTATATATATTATATATATTTCTGTGTTATTAGGTGTCGATGTGTGTTATTTTCTTTCTTCATGTATCTATTAGATTCATTTATCCATTATATTGTAAATAAGTGAAATTATCATTTATTTGTTTCGGCGAGGTTTAAAGTTTATTATGTTATACGAAAGTTTTAGTTTTAATCTTTTTCTCTTCACTTTTTTTTTTTTTAGGTTTTAAATATTCTTAGGAGTTTAGGAATATAAGTTATGTATAATATTTGGTTTTTCAGTGTATGTAGTAGTATATTTTTTATTGATAAATTTAATTTTAGACATTATTAAATATAAGTTAGGATTTAGTTTCTTCATTTTTTTTCTTTTAGTTGTAGGTTTTAATAAATCTTAGCAAGTGTAGTAAAGTTCTGGTTCTAGGTTTTAAGTTTGTTTTTATTCAGAAAATTTTCAACATTCATTTTAATTTAATATATTTTAGTGCTTAAATTTTTCAAGTTAAGATTTAGTTTGTTCAATTTTTTATCCCCAATTTCTTCTTTTTTGTTTTCAGCCTGTCTTTATTTATATATCTTCTTATTTGGCTGTGTTAGAGTTTGTATCGATGGTGGAAAAAGATGGCAGAATCTTGCATAGGCGCGGGCTTTTTATTAACTTTACCAATATCCGCCGGCTTAAAATCTACTTTTGCCTCTGTGAATATCACCATATCTAACCTACCCTCACTTTTTGCTCCTAGTCTGGGAAGACCTCAGATGGCTAAGACATTCACCCTCATAACTCATTAACGTATCTAACTAATAACTTATTTCAAACATTTCCTTACTGCAAGGGGGGAAGTGTTGCCTATGCTACAACATTAAAACTCCTTAAGCAGTCTCCCGTGAATCTCGAAATTCTCCTAACTCGATGCAAGGACGTCGACGAGCCCCAACTCTATTGGCTCACCAAATCTATTCATTCATTTCACTACCATAATCTTTGTGCTTCTGATCTTACTGTTCTCCTAACCGAACAATATCTCACTCTTCTTGAATAATCTTACCTACCCTCTCACAAGACTTTATATCTTCTCATCCAAATACTGAGGTCCTTCTATTTAGGGATTAGTCAATGTACAACAACACTGAATGGTTGGGGACCTCTCATACTGATTAGGTAGGGACCAGGAGCCCGAATCATTCACATCTCAAATAAACCCTGGCAAAGTAAACCTACTCAAAGAACCTACAACATTCCGGAATCGTTCCAGAACCAATTCAGTGAACACCTTGAACCATATGCTTTCACACTTGTCCTTCTCCATAATACACTACCTTCGCTCTTTTAGAGTAAACCTCTGCCACAACGTTACTATCTCTTAACTTTCAATACTTTCTCTACACAGCCTCCAGCCTGCCCTGTAGCGCTTCTTTCTCGGCACTTTGATTTACTCACATTTCAAAAAACAGTGTAAATTTGTTTTAAGACAGTGAACATATCCAACACATTAAAATACAAAAATACTTAATAGACTAACCTTAAGTGGACTGTAAAGTATTTGCTAGTAAATGTTCTGTAGTTCTTCCTTCTTTTTCTTCTCCTCCTATACTTTTCTTCTTCCTTCTCTTCTTCTTCTTCGTTCTTCTTCTCTCTTTCCTCTTCCTTCTTCTTCTATCCTCTTCTTCTTCTTCAGTCTCTTTTTCATTTTTTTTTTTTTCTTCTTCTTCTTCTTCTTCTTCTTCTTCTTCTTCTTCTTCTTCTTCTTCTTCTTCTTCTTCTTCTTCTTCTTTTTCTTTTTCTTTTTCTTTTTCTTTTTCTTTTTTTTTCTTCTTCTATTCTTCTTCTTCTCTTCTTCTTCTTCTTCATTTCTCTGCTTCTTCTTCTTCTTCTTCCTCTTCTTCTCTCTTCTTCTCTCAATTCCTCATTATCTATCTATTATTATCTATTATTATATTATTATCTATTATTATTATTATTATATTATTCAATTATTTATTATTACTTATTACTTATTATCTTCTATTATATTATATATTATTAGATATTAGTAGTAGTATAGTAGTATAGTATAGTATAGTAGTAGTAGTAGTTCCAGTAGTATTAATATATTAATTCATTGTCTAATTATCGATTATACTTATACTTATTATTAATATCATTCATTATTATTATTTATTATTCATTGATTATTATTATTATTATATATATATATTATTATTATTATATATATTAATTATTATTATTATTATTATATATTATTATTATTATTATTATTATTATTCTTATTATCTATTATCTATTTTATTATTCATTTATTATTGTATAGGTTATGCAAAAGGTGTAAGATTTTAAAAATATTTAAAAAGACCATTGGTTATATTATTTACCTTAACATAGCAATCCTCATTCACAAATTATTTCTTGATCTCGCTTTGCGTCTGGCAGCACAAAGGATTCCATATTTTCACTCTGGCAGCACAAAGGATGCCATATTTTCGCACGAATTTTGTGGGAAGATTGGTAACTCTCCACCCTTCCCATTAATAAGGAAGTAAACCAGCTGAATAATTATTATAATATATATATATATTATATAATACTATATAATTATATATAGTATATATACTATTATATATATTTACTATATATATATAACTTCTATATATCTATAAATATATATATTATAATATTAATGATATAAATATATATATACTATATATATATATGGCCAGCCATCCCGAAAGAGTTCAGGCATTGTAACTAGAAACCTATAACATCTACAGAAAATAAAATACAACATTTGAAGAACAATATTCCAATCCCGGAGAACTTAAAAAAACAATTATTTTATTCTAATATTTATTAATACTTCTTAAAACTTTAGTAATATCTCTAGACTTCAAAAATAGCTGCAAGCTCCTTGATTGACCTTGCGAAAACGTGCTGTAGTCTCGAGAGACAAAAGTTGCCCAAATACGTTTTTTGGAGAAAATCATTATTCTTCTTTCTTATATCCCTTTTAGGGCGTTCGAGCCGACGGAGGACAAGGGGGACGAACTAGTCCCCCGCGTCCTAATATATAAAAAACGTTAACCCTTTGTGCTCTATTTTAATTTATTTTTACGCTGGTAATTTTTCCGTTATTAAAAAAAAAAAAGACTCACATTTGCACCTTTCCGATCTTCCGTCGGAGTAAGACGGCCTCTCCCGAATTGTCAAAAATATCGAATCAATCTTTTAATAACAAAGTATTTTTTTTATATAGTGTTTAATTTTAACAAGCTTGTATATTTTTTATTCTTTTTTATAATTTTCGGGTAAAATGTCTCCCTGATTAACTACAAATGTATTATTTTCCGCTGTTACCGTTATAGTCTTTTTAGTTACATGCTGCCTTTTCGAGGAATGCCGACCAAATATAATTACTTATATATAATATAATATATATAATATATATACTAGTATAATCATATATATTGTTTCATACTAATTATTTACCTATTTCGTAATTACATACTTTGAAAATGATATATAAAGATATAAATATCTAAAGTAAAACTATCATATAGTACTTATATATTATTTACGGTTATTCACCACCGCTCAAGGGCAAAGCCTAATTCAAAGAGGGCGGTGTTAAAATAAACAAAACTTCAACTAACACAAATAACGCAGATGAGCACAGACGCGGGCTTAAAGTGGGAGATTAAATTGAGTAGGAAAACAGAAGATGGAGAGGATTCCACAGAACAGATGTGGCCAGGAAAGATAAACAGCAACCGCAGCGTATAGTCTGGATGTTGCTTAATATCAAACACAAACTCACATGTGCCGACACAGCACCCCTTGTGCTGAACGAAGAGCGTCTTAAAAGGTCAGTGGCAAAGTGCGCGTGGAACAAGGTCCTCGAGCACTTGCGCTACGACTATAGAAAAGAGATAAAGCACACATCGCAGCCGCAAAGGATTAGGGTTATGACACTACGAAAGACACCAAGAGACAGTGATAAGTCTTTTTGCCTTCGACTCGACCCTATTCCAAAAGCCGGGTGAGTGTAAAACCTGAGCCCCCCCAGATATGAGCACAGTACTCCTACAAGGGCGGCATTGGGCCTGTATAACTCGGAGTACAATAGTAAGAGGCGAAAAAAGTCTCGCAGTCAAACAGACCTCTCAAGCCACCCTCAACCCTCCTCCTGACGGCCAGCCTTAGCCACCGTTCGTAGATGCTTGGAGTTTCCAAGACATTTTTTTGCTTGTGTTTTAAGGCAATGGATGTTTATATTGTCGGCAGGAGAGCGACGAGAACCGTCGAAAGAAGATAGGAAATAATAAAGGTCTTATGAGAGGGAATGAGAGTTTCGTTTTATAAAGAGTAACTGAATTCACAAGTTTAGACGCCCCACCCGGAATTCTTACTCAAGATTCAGCGAGAATAGAATCGGGACAAAGATCTAGGACGTGAAGCAACTCTAGATCTAAATAAGGAAGCATTTGAAATGAGTTGAAGAATTAGGGTCGTCACTCCGCATATTCGAA
>JABUQX010051838.1:0-17500 GCA_015478945.1 Trachelipus rathkii
AAACAACAAGAGAGAGATAATATTGCGAAAATGCTGCTTTTTTATTGCTATCATCATTTATTTGAGGCCTGTAAAACTAGTTTTATTTATACACTCTATGTTAATTGATATTGTACAGCATTAGCCATCACCGTCAACTTTAACCTAGTTTTTTTTGCTAACAAGTCTCAATGGTCTTAAAAGCCAACTCCTTTAGACTCAGTGAACTCCATCTGCTGGGAACAAGATTTTATTCAGAAATTCCACAAATCAAAACCTAATATTTTCTTTGAAACTAAATTCCTAATCTTTCATTTACACTAAAGCTACTCCATTCTGACCTGCACCTAACTAGGTAAATCCCAAGATCATGCACCTTCTTCCCTCTTTATCTTCTTGATCATCTCCTATAATGTAATATTCTTTGACCTTCTTGTCTATTTTCATTTTGTACCACATGGCACAATAATCTAATCACTTGTAGAATCATTTTATGTATCCATAAAATCAAAAAGAAAATATACACTCACGTTGGACATAGGATACATACTCTCAATCGTTTCTTTTTTATTCTTTTGAAAAGTTATCTAGGTTCGTATACATAGAGTCTCCAATTAGATGTATATCTTCTCTTTTGAAACTCACATAGCATTGGATCTCTGATCCCTCCCATGCTGGAAGACAGTGCCCTATTACGCAGGTCAAGGCTGATTGCACTTTCGGATCTTATCTTTAACTATTATTTCTAATTCTACACTTTATTATTGAGACTATTTTCAACTATTTATCCTTTTTCCCTCTCTTCCTGCCTAGGTGAATACTATTCTTGATCTACAACTATATCCAGCTCCCTCCTCGCTCGCACTACTAACTTTTTTCCTTGACAACTTCCTTCTTTCTCACTCAGAAATACTTCTTCTTTCATTCAATTCAAATTTTCACTCAGTTTGCATCTCCTTCCTTAGAACATTCTCTGCATTCACACCAAGCGGCAGCTATTCACATATTCAGTCTCCCAGTCCACGTTATACACGAGCATACATACTTTAAATTATTATAAACTTTACTAACTTGTAACCTACAATTTTACACTTACAGTTTAAATTCGCTAAAGCTAAAAGAATAAACTAATATCTTTAACGTTAAAATGTTAACAAGCTTAAATTAGCTTAGCCTAGGTCAGGATATAAAAATTATAAGGTAGTGAGTGTGTGGCCACTGAGTGAGGGTGTGTTTATTTTTGTTCTTCCATTTTACTATTATAATCTGTGTAATTGCAAGTGAATTTAGCTAACAAATTAGTGTTGTCTATCTAACTGTGGATTTTAGAATTTGTGTACTTATTATTGTGATTATTTCTGTTTTTAATTTAATTTAGTTGAGTATTGGACTCGTTTGATAGGTTAGCCCTAGGCTAGAGTAAATAAGAGATTTCCTGTATACTGTGTGTTTGCAGGGTTTATTTGAATTATTAATTAGTTTTCTGTATTTAACTACAGTCTTTAACAATAGTTTTTAATTTTGTGATAAATTAATTTACCAGAGCATAACTATGTTAGGCTACTTTATATTTTTATATAGCTAGCTAAGGGCGAGGCTATTCTTATATTCACTTGTTTTAAGATATTAATTTCTTTCTAGGCTTTTATGTGATATTTAGTAAACATGTAGTTGTAAATAACTTTACAGACTACAGTTAAGCCTACCTTATAACTTTTATATATACCTGGCCTAGGCTAAGCTAGATATAAGCTTGTTTAATTTTTAAACTTGTTTTAAAGATATTAGTTTAATTTCTTTTTAGGCTTTAGTGCTATTTAAACTGTGGTTTGGTAATTGTAGTAAAGGTAGTAAATTGAAAATTTAAAGTATGTTGCTTGTGTGATAATGTGGGAACATGTGAGAGATGAATATGTGAATAGCTGCCCTGTTTGTGTTGTGACAGGATGTGTTGTGGTGCTAAGGGAAGGAGATTGCAAGACTGAGTGAAAATATGAATGAATTGAAAAAAGTTGTATTTGAGTTGAGAAAGGAGGGAAGTGTCAAGAAAAAAGTTAGTAGGGATGTCGAGGTGAGGAGGGAGTGGGATATAGGGGTAGAAAGGAATAGTGATTCCTAGGGGAGAATGAGGGGGAAAAAGGATAAGTAGTTGAAAATAGGTCTGCAGATGAATATAGAGTTGTAGGAATTAGAAATAATAGTTTAAAGATGAGGATCTCGAAAGTCAATCAGTCTGTCTGCAGTAACAGGTTCGACTGTCTTCCAGATGGGGAGGAGTCAGAGTAGTGCCAGGTAATGTTGATTTTCCCTAAAGGGAAGCTGTACATTGCTAATTGAGCACTTATGATACAGATACCTAGATAGGACTTTTCAAGAAAAATAAAAAGAAAAGATTGAGAGTATTTATCCTGGTGCCAGAGTGAGTGATATCGTGAATAGATATGATAGAGAGATTGATTCTACATGTTGATTCAGCATGTGAATTGTGCATGTGGGTCAATGATAAAGGACTAAAAAGGTGACGAATTAATTGCAGTTATAGGAGAATTGATTCGAAGAGAAAGCTAGTGGAAGAGGTGATGATTTCTGGGATTTTCTAGGTTAGGTGGCAGGTCAGGATGGGGGAGTAGGGCTTTAGGTGTAAATGAAAGGATTAGGATTTTGTTTTCAGAAATATTAAGGTTTTGGATTTGTGGAGAAAAATTTTGGATAAAGATTTATTTGCAGCAGTGTGTTAATTGAGTCGTAAAGGAGTTTTGGGCTTTTCAGCACGAGTTTGGAGACTTTTGACTTAGCAAAAACTAGGTAGTTGGGGTGATATGGCTAATTGGATATGAATATAGCATGGTAAGGTAATAGTGGTGATATAAATAAAACAGTGTTGTTACAGGCTCAAATAAGGATGATAGAAAAATAGCAGCTATTTCGAAAATAATGCTTTTACACCCAAATGCTAAAGCCTTAGATAATAAAAAAGTGAGCTGATTAGTTATACATAAATGAGAATACTTGACATTATTTGCATAACTGAGGCTGGGTTAATGAAGAATTATATGGACTCCTTTTAGGAATATGAATAGGATGGATATCTTTATTTACACTCAGCATGGGAAATAGGGTGGGGCATTAGGTGCTTTATATAAAAAGCAATAATTCATCTGTATTATGACTGCTTTAAACTATCAAGATCTTTGGAAATCAGTAATGGGTATGATATCTTATGTTAATAATCATATAGATAGGGGCATTTTATAGACCTTGCCAGAGTCAAGATTAGACTCAGAATTGTAAAAGAAATTGAGACGCATGCCAAAGTAAAGAAAAAGGTCAGTCATAATGGGTGATTTTATTTTTCCTGGCATTCAATGGGATGTCTAATACGGACCATAGTTGTTCAGTATTTATAAATTGTGTACTAGATATTTTTGAGCCAGATGGTCCATAGACCACGACACGGTGCACTATTAGCTTAATATTAATACGATGAATAGTATATGGATGAAGTTAGAGGTTTAGGAGAATTTTAGGACTTAGTGACATAATATAATTAGATTTATATGAATGTGATATCTGGGCCAATTGCAACAGTTAATAAGGAAAGGATTTAAATTTCGATGGTGATTTTAAACCAATTACGAGACATGCTTTAGTATATGACTGGGATAGGTTTGAAAGACCAAAACTGTTTTATCATGTGGGGAACCTTTTAAGTAAATTTTAATAAATGTATTGGTGTCTTTATACGAAAAACAGAAATTTGGGCATAATGGTCTTAATTTTTTGTAGCGTAGATGTTTTAATTATTTCAGGTAGTAATAGGGAGATGACTTTAGAAATTATAGGAAAAATAGAACTGACTTAACGATGATTTATATTCTATTGATCAGATCAATATGAAATTAATTTAGCAAGGAATAGTAATAAGAACCTGAAGAAGTTTTTTGCTTTTTATTTAAAAGTAGAATAGGAATTGGTCAATTAAAATTGTGAAAATTAGTAAGTTCAATATAGGAGTTGGTCAACATTTTCAATGCTTATTTTGCTTACGTGTTTCAGAGGAAGATTAGATAATTTTTTGGAGATTAAGTTTGTATGCTGTAAGAATAGGACTTCAGAATTTGAATTTGATGTAAACTGTATATTAAAGCGTTTATTGAGACTTATTGATGCCAGGTAAGCTGCAGGGCTTTTGGAATGGGAATATGGTAGAATTCTGAAGAGGGTAGTATAGCAATTGCAAAGGCACTGTGATTATGATTTTTAAGGATCTATAACATTGGTGGGTACCAGATGACTTGAAAACAGCATATGTTGTGCTTTTATAAGAAAAGGTGTAAGAAAGATTTGATGGAATTGTAGCCAGTTAAGTTTAAATCTCTGGTTGTAAGGTTTGGAAAATTACTGAAGGTCATATGAGAAGAGGTGGTGTTAAGAGTCACGAAGGGATTGGTTAATGTGACTCCAGCACGGTTTCGAGGAGAGAAGGGTAAGGGTGTCTATGTTCAGAAGGCGCGAGATGCTTGTTTTAGATATTTATGGAATATTACTTGAGCTGCTTGTCGATCATAGGAGATCCAGTTGATATTGTATTTTAGACTTTAGAGTGAGTTATTTGGTGTTTGAGTGAAGGTTCGCCCATGAGGCTGATGATTAAGATAGGGTTATTGAATGTGGTGTAGTGAGTGGTACATGGGTTGGATTAAAGAGTGGTTTGGAATAGAAACAGTGTGTACAACTAAATGGGATTAAATCATCATGGGAAATAGTGAGAGTGGTGTACCACAGGGTTCAGTGCTGGGACTATTATATATATATATAATGATTTAGACCAAGGGCTTAAATGCAAGGTTTTAAGTATTGCAGATAGATACTAAAGTGCACCTCAGTTAGGAATAGTTGGAGGATGCTAAAGGATTCAAATGATCTTGATAAACTTCTTGGGGTGGGCAGATAAGTTTGGAAATGAATTTTAATAGTAAAAGTGTAAGGTTCTTCACTAGGTTACTCAAATAAAGTTTTAACTACGATATGAATGGGATTGGCTTGAGTCTTGTGGACCAGAAAAAGATTTAGGTGTGGGGAAAATTTAATAAAAGCCCCCAGTAATTTGAAGTAGCTAACAGTGTTGAGTAGGAATAAGCTATAAGATGCTGGGCCTAATAACGCAATGTTGTTTACAGAGCAAGGAAGTATAAGTTAACTGTATAAAGCTATGTTAGGCCAGTAATGAGTATTGTGCACAAGTTTAGGCCCTTTATTTAAAGGAAGACTTAGATTTGCTAGAGAGAGCCACATAGAGCAACAAGGATGATTTCTGGGGTTGAGGGGGTAAGAGCTATGGGAGAGGCTGAAGGAGTTAGGAATGTTTTCTGTAGAAGAGGCGGATTTCTCAGAGGGAATGAATACAAGTGTACAAATATTTAATTATTGATAATGAGGAGACCATATTTTTTTCATAGTAGAGATGGACAGGTGACCAGGGGGCATATAAGAAAATTAAGTGACAAGCAGCATCTTGATATAAGAAAGCATGCATTCAGTATAGGGTTGTTATTTTTGAATGGTTGCCAGAGGGGTTGTTGAGTGTGAACTCGATTGCAATTTAACGAAAAGGGTTTAGATCGTTTATGGATGGGTTGGGGGTATAACATATAATATATTGAGAGCAATTGGCGGTTTAGTTGGAGTAGTTTTAATGTTAGATGAATGTGGACCAGAAACTTGGTTATTGATGCATGTGATGCTTTGGGTATTAAATATAGTATATTATATATATTATATATTAAGATATATATAATATATATATACGGTAGTGTTATATATATATATATATACGTAGTATATATTATATATTTATATATATATATATATATATATATATATATATATATATTATATAATTAGGGATGCGAATTCGAAAAGCATTGTATTCGGACAATCGAATATTCGTATTTCCGGCTTTTTGCGGAAAAAAACTCTATTCGGGCCGAAATTTGAGCTTTATAAACATAAATTAAGTCAACATAAGGGAAAGTATTTCATTTAAAATTGAAATTTTTAGTTATTTTCTAAAAAAATAAATATATAGCAAATTTTGTAGCATTTGGGAAAATCTTTGTATTTGTCAGATCCTTAAGGCTTGCTTTTTCATATTTAAAAATAGAATTCATTTAGTAGTACGGGATAATGGACCAATCATGGTAGCTGGTATAAGGAGAGTGGATGCTTCATATTTTCATGTTTTATTCACAATGTTGCAACTAGCAATTCACGATCATATTATGATAGAGTTCCTGTTAAAGATAATTTTATTTAACTTTGCAGAAAGCCATATCCTAGTCATTTTCCCATTTCAGCAACGGCATGTGCAAGCATAAATTTACAGATGCAGCTGACTGTCAACAGCATCAATTATTCAAGCGTTTTCTAAATCGCTGGAAACAGAACTATATGATAATGCTTAAAGATTGTTTGAACAAAAGTTCCCCTATCCATATACCTGCTGAATGCAATCAGAAATGTTGACTGATTTTCAGTGCAAAATTATTCCATTTACTTGAGCCATTAAATCACTAAAACAAGCATAAAACGTGAAGTAACAGTCGCCAAGTGATCCCTATTTTGTTAGTAATAAATTATTTTTAAATAGGCAATTAAAGCAAAAGCTTCAGTGGAATAAATAACACCGTTGAGAGCTTAAAAATATAGAAAAGCTTATTTAGTTTCTAATGTGATAATCTTTCTTTTGTGTACGGTAGCTACTATTCTTAGATCTGACGATCAAGCTAATTTTTTCAACATGTATCAGATGAATCAGTAAAAATATGGTTGTTGAGGCATGGAAAAATGCATGAAAATTTAGCTCCTTACTCTTCTGCTGACGATGATTCCGTAGTGGGGAAGTGAAGCTGAGGTTTCATTTTCACTTCTTTTAATGGATTTGTTTTAAAGAAATTGTGGTATCAAAATTGTCATACAGAAAAGAAAGTGAGACTGAAAAAGAAAGTCCCATTCTTCTGATGATGTGATTATTGGAATAAAGTAACAGGCTACAATACGGAATATACATCAAGATAAAATATATAAGTTTTGCCTGCTTGACAGGAGACAATGATAATTCTTTCATTTTGGTGGAAAAACAATGGAATAGTTTTATGAATTTGAAAAAACTGGCAATAAAATACCTTTCAACTCCACGTCATCAGTCGAAAGTGAAAATATTTAGAACAGGAGGAAATATTTATGAAGACACAGAATAGTTATCCTGAAATGGAGAATGCTATGTTCTGTCATTTTAAACTTAGAGCTTATTCAATGAAGTTTAGTTTAATATTTTAACTACGAACTTTTCAATTTTCATTTAATTATTTTATATTTGAGATGGTTGCTATGTAAGAAATGTTATTTACTTTTTTGTTTATTCTTTGTATATAAACTGGTAGAACATGAATATTCCTTGACGGGATTTCGCATTGTTATTGATGTGCTGATTCAAAAATGTAATCGGTTTTGCATATCACATAGCATTTGTGAGATATTGTGTGTAATAATGTTTTAGAAATTTTAAATGACTTTTTACTTTTTTCAAGAGGGTCTATCAATTATTGGGATATAATAATATATATATAATTATATATATAATATATATATATATATATATACATAAATTATATTATATAATTATACTTAATATATATTCTATATTCTATATTATATATATATAGAATATAAATATATATATATAATATATATATATATAATACATATATATATATATTCTATATATTGGTATATGAAGGGAGAGAGAACAATCGAATGATATATAATGTCTTTGATAGATATATGTTAAAACATAAAATACACTATGAATAGAGTAATATGGACAACAATGAATGTATAGAAGGAATGGGTTTAAGTTAATGACATACCTACGGTGGTAGTAACTTTCTCTTCGTAGACGTTCTAATAGATAGCGTCTGGAATATCCCTCATCAAGCTCCAACAATAGTCGCCATATATTGATACCACTTGCCTGGTAACGTTTCATGAGCTTAGATCTTGATGGGAAGGGTTGCTCCTGCTCTAACTAACATGCCTAGGTATTCCGGAAATTTTCTTAGGTGAGAATGTAAGTAGTGCACTTTATACTCAATCTACATCCATGAGAATGAAAATGTCCAGCAATTCCTGTACAATGTTAGTGGTTCTCGGCTTTCCTGTTTCCCAGAAAATTCTGTGCTACATTGAAAAACTCCTCTTGCCTCTAACCAGTCATTGTTTGTTAGGCAAAGGCAGCATCGGAGGACTGTCGTATTTTTGTGGGCATAATATCACTTTTTCTTCTCGTCACTCAGCCCAGGAAACGTTGAGCATATAGCGAAGCATTCACCATCATGGTCCAGGCCTTCACAATTATTTCATCAACCATGGGGGAGTTTTAATGTGTAGTGGAGGTTTAAGATGATGTTTTTCTCTTGTACAAGTGGTTTCACGTACGTGTTCCATCACCTGGCATCAAGGTTTTCCTCGGTGGCCATTCTCTTTTGGTTCAGTGATCCTTCCGCCGGCTGTCCCAATAGCACAGAAGCAGGGGATATTTGGTGAAACTGCTTGCTGACCCGAGCAAATGTTTACCATTTTGAGGTCAACGCATATTTACCATCCATGTAGATATTGTAGCCTCTCCACACTGTCTTGATTTTTGCATATCCTTCTCATCGTCTGAGTACCTACTGAACCGAAGCATAATGTTGCGGTTGTGTACAACACACAAATCTTTCACTGCTCTTGGAAGTGTCATAAACAAGTCGCCACTCACCTGCATCGTATGCTGAGAGTCCATAGCGAGTAGTAGGCTGCAACTTTTAACTGCAATACACAAGGTTACATCTGACTGGAAGAGCCTCAGCGTCTGCTTCTCTGTTCGATAAAATGTTACTCTAGTGCAATGGTCCAATAGTCTTTTTCATGCAACTCAAAGCACAGCTCAGGACACTTGGCAATACAAACTCTCATACAAGATCGGTTCAGTTCACCCTGGGTGAACAATGAAGAACCATCCGAGGATGATAGACATCAACCAGGTCATTGGCATCCATAATGTAGACGTACTAAAGTTATTCACCCGCATGCTTCCCGAATATCGACCGCAGTAAACTTTCTGCTACTGTAGATATATGGGGAAGGTAACGTCTATACATACGCAGTGCGCACATAAATTTTGTCATTCCTAGGGAATATGCAAATAGGGATCCAAGATTGCACGAAAACGGGATGTTTGATACAGCAAATCCGAGAATATATATGGAATCAGCAACTCCGAATTCTATATATCTGCTACAAAAGTCCATCCAGAAAAAATTTACTTTTTTTGTTGAACAGTGTAAGTTTTCTTTATTTTTTCCCCCTAAATGGATGACAAACACGAACTTTGAAATTACTATTCGGCCGATAGCGGTGATTATTCGCCGAATTTTCGTATTTCGGGCGAATCTTTTAGCCGATTTCGGTATTTCGGGTTTCGGGCTTTTCATATTCGCACATCCCTAATACTTATTATATATATATATATATATATATAATATATATAATATATTATATATATTATATATATATATATTATATATATATTTCCTGTTATATATATTATATTATATATATTATATAATATATATATATATATTATATATATAATATATATATATATATATAAGTAATTATTATATATTATTATATATATATTATATATATATATATGAGGAGAGAAGTAACACGCATACTGAACGATGAAATTACCTCCCATTTAATGGTGCGCCTTTCCTCTTTTGCGTTCCTTTCCTTCACACATCATCCTCAGGCCAACATATTACTACCACCATTTATCAATATATATACACATGATTAAAGTAAACACCACTTTTAGATAACACCTTACAGACATTCCTACTATCATATCCCTGTGTGCGGGGAGAAAGAATTTCCCACATCGTATGTCCTGTGTCGTAAGAAGTTCGACTAAGGGCGGTGGTAGTTGGGTTGGCTGCTACTCATCTTTTCTTTGCCAACCGGATGCCTAATGCAGGCTCGGAGAGGTCGTGATGCCGTACACGGCCTTTCTAACTTTCGGCGAAATTGTAAGTGAATCGGTTGGGTACATGGAATGTCAGAGGATAAATGTGAAGGAGAAGAGGAGAGAGGTGATGGAATGTTTTAGAAAGGGCAAATTTTGATTTGCTCGCTGTGGACTGAAACAAAGATGAAAGGAAAGGTGAAATTAAGTGGTGAGATGTGAATGTGTGGCGTGCTGGTGTGGAAGAGAATGAGAGAGGAAAGAGAAGGAGTTTGCAATTTTGATGAGTGACGTGGTATAGTATGAAGCTTTGGTAGACTTTGATTGTGTGAGTCTAGAATTCTAATGGTTAAATTTAAGTTGAAAGGTCAAGGTATGTGTGGTTGTGCCGTATGGTCCATCTGAGGGAACGTTAAGGAGTACGATTTTTTGGGTAATCTGAATGATGTTTTTGGAATGGGGTGAGTAAGGAGCTTCAGATTGATAGTTTTGGGGGACCTGAATGGTTGGATAGGTGATCAAAAAGGGATGGTATAACAGGTGGTTTTGGGGTGGCGGGAGAAATGAGAATGGTAGGAAGGTGATTGATTTCTGTGAAGAGAGAGGTTATGTGTGTAAGTAATACTTTCTTTAAACACAGGAGTATCATAAGTATACTAGAGTTGGTGTGGTAGAGATGGTATCGAAGTGGAAAAAGTATGATTGATTTAGTGTTGGTGAAGAAGGAGATGTTGAAGTAATTGATGGATGTTTAAATCAGTGAGGGGTTTAAGGATGGGATTATCGGATCATTATGTTGTACCATGTAAAATTAAGTTAAAGTGGGGTTGGTGAAAGGAAGGTGATACGAAAGGAAGTAGGTTAAATAGATGAGAAGTTAAGTCGTGCAAGATAAATAGGATAAGTTGTAGCAGCGACTCGCTAGTAAAAACGGTTGAATGTGAACAGTTGATACTGAGCAAATCTGGGGGCAATGAAGGAAGCAATTGTTAAGTAGTGCAAGGAAGTGTGTGGATGTGCTAAGTAGGAAGTCAGAATGTTAACAGGAATGGTGGAATGAAGAGGTGATGAAAGGGGTTTATAGGTAAAAAAGAAGCGTGGTTGATGTACTAAAAGCAAATGATGAAGAACTTCAAAGAAAGATGCTTGGATTATATAAGGAGGAAAAAAGAAATAACTCTCCCAGTATAGTAGGAGGAAAAAAGAGGTAATGAACAGTTTTGTGAAAGGAGGATGAATGAGGACATGCAAGGAAATAGGAAGCTCTTCTTGGAGGAAGCGCGAAAGGTTAGGAATGAGAATAAGGGATCCTGCTTTAAGAATATGAATAGGGATGTGCTTTTGTAACTGATGAAATGGATGTGACGGGAGTGTGGAAAGAACACTTCGAAAAATTGCACAATATTACATGTAATGATGGAGGTGTTAGTGAATTGTGCGGTTTTGGATGGTGGCAGAAGGAATAGGTATTTTTGGGAATGAGGTTATAGTAAGGAGGAGGTAATGGGTAGGAGTGAGAAGTTGAAGAATGGTAATCTGAGGTATAGATGAAATACTAGTGAAATGATCAAGAGCGGAGCGAGATGGTGATTGATTGGATTTGGAGTTGTGTAATAAAGCGTTTCAATGGAGGGTATGTTTTCAAGGGATTGGGGAGCAGCGGTAATAGTACCTTGTATAGGGATAAAGAGAAAAGGGGAACTGTAGAAATTATAGGGGAATAAGTTTATTGAGTGTTGTATGGGAAGATATAATGCTGGTATTTTGGTCGAAAGAATGCGTGAGTGACTGAGGGACTGATTGGTGAAAGCACAAGGTGCGGTTTTAGGAGGGTAGAAGGATGTGTGGTAATTTTACATTGAAAAATGATTGAAGAAATGAGGGAGAAGAGAGAATAATTGTATTTTTAGGTTTTATGGATTGTCAACAGGCGTATGATAGAGTTAATAGGGATGCTTATGGCCAGGTGTTAGTGATATATGGTGTTGGTGGTAGCTTCATGAATGGAATCAAAGTATGTATGACGATAGTGAAGTCGTGTGTAGAATAAATGGTGTCAATGGGATTTATATATATATAGCGGAGTAAGACAGGGTTGTGTATGTCTTTGGTTATTCAATTTGTATATGGATGGGGTTTATGAAAGAAATTTTGAGTGGGGATGGCAGGAAATGGTGTTACAATGGTGAAGAATGGAGTTGAGTGGAGAGTGCCCTACCTATTATAATGCGGATGATTCTGTTCTGTGTGGCGAATCTGAAGAGAGTTTTGAGAGGATTGATAGAGAGGAATTTGGCAGGGTGTGTGAAAGGAGGGTTTGAAAGTAAACGTGGCTAAGAGTAAGGTTATGGTTGAGTGAGGACAATCCTCAGTGTGAAGTTATGTTAGATGGTGAGGCAGCTAGAAAAGTGTCTGAGTTTAAATTTTAGGGTATATGTTGGATTGAGAGGGAGGACGATCGCAGAGTGTAGTAGGAAAAGTTGTGAATGGGAAGGAAGGTGGCTGGTGCATTAATCGTTGGTGAATGCAAGGGACTAAAGTCTTGAGTGTGCTATGGGTCTTACATGAGGGTATGTTGTTTACCTGTGTTATTGTTAGTAGTGAGCTATGGTCTGGAATAAGAATATAGATCTAAGTACAATGTGTTCCAGATGGACAATCTTAGGGGTGTCTTAGGTGTGAGAAGAATTGATAAAGAGAGGATGAACGTATTAGAGAGTGGTGTGGTGTGAAGCAAGGGGTAAATGAGAGAATAATGAAAGTATGTTGAAGATGGTTTGGTCATGTGGAAAGTGAAATGATAGTCGGTTGGTTAAGCGGAATGTATAGTGGTGAGTGTGTTGGGAACCGACCGCTGGAGACCGAAGAGAAAGTGGGATTGAGTCGGTGAATGAATGTCTGAAGGAGAGAAATGTGGAAGTTTGGCCAGAGGCGAGAATAAAGTGCATGATAGGAGAGAATGGCGGGGTTTTGTATGGGGTATGGTTGTGCCACCTGGCAGGGGATGAACCTTAACATTGACGATGTAATAGTGAGGGTCCGTCGCGGTCCATGATGCTCCTAGGGTGGATTTTTGTCTGTGACGAGTTCTCACTAAATTAAGTGGTAAGAGGGGGCGGTAAGGCTGGGCTTCTTTTCGACGTTTGTCCTGTTCTCCTCCTGCTTTTCTTTTCCGATGACCGTCGCGCAAACCTTACCCCCAATCTTGGGGCAAGAGGAAGGTGAAGAAGAAGCAAGAAAGATATATATATATCCTATATATATATTATTATATTATAGTTATTATATATATATTATATATATATATATATATATATATATATTAAATATATAATATATTTATATTATATATGATTATTTTTGACTAAGCTAAATTGGATAGATTTTTAGTTACAGTAATTTGAAAGCCCTAGGGTGCTTTTGTGGATTTGCATGAACATGTTTGGGTTGTGGGTTGACTGGGACAGTCTCGATAGGCCCATGTGCTTCTTACAGGGTTGTGGAGTCGGAGTCGGAGTCGCGGAGTCGGGGAGTCGGTAAATTTTGAAGAGGGTGGAGTCGGAGTCGGAGTCGATTAATTTGAAAAGGGTGGAGTCGGAGTAGGAGTAGGAGTCGGTATTTCAGAGTCGGAGTCGGGTCGGAGTCGGAGTCGGGGTCGGTAACTTTCAGGATAGTAGAGTTGGATCAGAAAATTTTGAACTAACCAAGTTGTGAATTGTGTTTCTGTGGGGGACTTCAATCACTCATGCAAGTTCACTGACTTGCGACTTCCATATCACAAAATCCAATTGCAAACTTCGAAGTTTTTAACCTGCCCTTTATGTTTCCATTTGGATTATATTCTATAAATTCAACCTTCAACCTTATACCATCTATATTAAGATGCTGAAGAAATAAGAAAAACTCATGTATGAAGAGAAATTTCTCTCATTGACAAATGATATTCAACTAGCTGCTGTTTATATTGATCCTATCTACAAGGGTAAGCCTAACTGAAGAACAACAAAAGCTAATTACATTTGCAATTTGGTCTTTGTATTAAAGGGTATGCGGAAGTTAAGAAGAACATTGAACAATATTGTAAGTGAATGAACACTTCAACTTATCCCATTTTACCTTCTCAAGTCATTTTTCCCAGAAAGTCAGAAGATGAGTATGAAAGCTTCTAGATATTGAAGAGTTAAGCGAAAGCGTCTACTGCTCTACCTCCAAGCAAGTTAGCGTTGAACGGCTTTTTCTGCTCTCAGCATTATAAAATCAGACCTAAGAGGAAAATGATGGAGGACTGGCAGATGCTATTATATATATTAATATATATATAATTATATATATATATATATATACTTATATATATATCTATATATATATATATATATATATATATATAATATATATTAATATAATATTATATATATAATAATATATATATATATCTTTCTTTCTTCTTTATCTACCCCTTTTTTTCCCAAGAGTGGGGGTAAGGTGTGCTACAAGCATCGGAAAGAAAAGCAGTAGGAGATTATGACAAATGTCGAAAAGAAAGCTCAGCCTACCTCCCCCTCTGTACCATTAACTAGTGAAAACTCGTCACAGACAGAAATCCACTTGACTTTCATGGGACGCGAGGCTCACTATGGTAAATCGTCAAATGTAAGGTTTCATCTTGGCCAGGTGGCCACAACATGCCCCATCTCAAAACCTTCCATTACTCTCCTATGCATGCACTTTATTCTCGCTCTGCCAAACTTCACATTTCTCTCCTTCAGACATTGTTCACGATAATCCACTTTCTCTTCGGTCTCCTAGCCGGTCGTTTCCCCACACTCTCCTCTATACATCCGCTTTAACAACCGACTATCATTTCATCCTTCCCACGTGACCAAACCATCTCACATAACTTTCATTTATTCTCTCATTTACCTTTCTTCACACCACACAACTCTCTAATACGTTCTTCCTCATTTTATTAATTTCTATCTCAACCTAGCAGCCGCCTTACAGTTGTCCATTCTGCCCATTGAACCTTTAGATTATATACTTTCTTAATTCCAGACATAGTCTCACTACCATACAATAACACGGGTAAAACATACCTCATGTAAGACTCTAGCGCACTCAAGACTGTCCTTTTACATCCACCAACGATTTAATTGCACCAGCAACCTTCCTGCATTCACAACTTTCTACTACAAACTCTGCATCATCCGTTCTTCTTTCATCCACATATAACCTAAATATTAAACTCAGACACTAGCTCCAGCTGCTTCCCATCTAACATAACTCAACACACTGAGGACTGTCCTCATCACAACATAACTTACCTTATCTACGGGGTTTTACTTTCAAACCCAATTCCTTTTACATACCCTGCAAATCTCTCTACCAATCCTTCACTCTTCTTCAGATTCGCCACCACAGAACAAAATCATCCGCATATAATAGTAGGGCACCCTCCACTCTTCCATTCTTCATCATTCTATCACCATTTCCTGCCATACCCACCTCAAATTCTTTCATAACACCATCCTTATACAAATTGAATAACTGCAAGGAGACTAAACACCTGTCTCACTCCGCTATGAATCCTAAACCAATCACCATGACACCATTTATTCTACACACGCTTCACTATCTCATAAACATACTTTTGATTCATTCAGAGAAGCCTACCACAACACCATATATCACTAATCCTGCATAAAGCTCCCCTATTAACTCTATCAGATAACGCCTGTGTAAATCATAAAACTAAATATACATTTAACTCTTCTTCTGCCTCATTTTTCAATCATTTGGTTTCAATGTTAAAGATTTGATCCACACATCTCTACCACTCCTAAACGCACCTTGTTTTTCACCAATAAGTCCCTCAGTCACTCGACCAACTCTTTCGACCAAAATACCAAGCATATATCCTTCACTATAACACTCAATAAACTTATTTCCTAATAATTTTCTGTTCCCCTTTTCTCCTTTCCTTATATACAGCGGTACTATTACGCTCTCCCAATTCCCTTGGAATATACCCCATAAACGCTTTATTAACAACTTCAATCAAAATCAATCGGCCACTCTCGCCTCGTCTTGATCATTTCACTTAGTAATTTCATCTAGTACTTGCAGTTTAACATTCTTCAACTTTCTCCTCTACCTTTTCTCCTCCTTACTAATAACCTAATCCCCAAAATACCTATTCCTTCTTGCAACATCAAAACCACACACATTCACTACCACTCATCATTACTGTTAAATTGTGCAGAATTTTCGAAGTGTTTTTCCACAACTCCCCTCACATCCATCTTATCGTTACAAAAAGCACCATCCTCTCATTATTCTAACCAGATCCCTTATTTCATTCATTACCTTTCGCGCTTTCTTCAGAAAGAGCTTCAATATTCCCTTGTAGTCTCATTCATCCTCCTCAACTGTATCATTTCTCTTGTTTTCTCCTACATATGCACCTTTTGTATTTCCTTTTTTCTCCTTATATAATTCCAAGCATTTCTTTTGAAACTTCATATTTGCTTTTAGTACATTCAACCACGCTTTCTTTTTTACTTGTAACCGCTTTCATACCTCTTCTTCACTATTCACTGTTAAATTCGTACTCTACTTTGCACATCCAACACTTCCTTTGCACTATACATTGGCTTCCTTCATTATGCCCCAGATTTGTTACAGTATCAACTCGTTCACATTCAACCGATTTACTAGTCGAGCACTCTTACATACTGTATCCTTATTGTCTTGTTCGTTAACTTCTCACTTCTTAAGTTTTACCTTACTTCTTTCGTAATCAGCCTTCCCTCTCCATGCCAAGCCCGCACAACTAATTTTACAATGCAATATAATGATCCGATAATCCCCATTCTAAACTCACTGAATTTACATCCAAACATATACTTCACATCTCTTTTACCAACACAGAAATCAATCATAACTTTCAACTTCGATACCATTCTAGCTACACAACTCTAGTATAAACTTATGGATAACTCTGTGATTTTAAGAAAGTATTACTTTCACACATACCTCTCTCTTCACAGAAATATATATATCTATATTATAATATATATATATATTAATATTATATATATATATATATATATTTTATTATATATATATAATTAGTATAAAAATATAATATATATATATAAATATATATATATATATATTATATATTTAATATATATATATTTATAGTATGTATTATATAGTATATATATAATATATATATATAATAATATATATATATATATATATATATATATACGTATATATATATATATATATTATATATATATATATATATATAAATATATATTATTATATATATATATTATGTGATGTTACTTCTATATATATATATAATATATGTATTAGACATTGCATGTATATAACATAAACGTGAACTCAAAATACTTCGTATATCTGAAAAGGCAGACATACTTT
>JABUQX010051838.1:22500-27500 GCA_015478945.1 Trachelipus rathkii
ATACCAGGCGGTGTGGTTAGCGTTGAAATCGCCTCCGAGAATAAGATTTGGAAATGTGGATAAAATTGATAGGGGGGTGTGAGGTTGTTTGGGGGGGGGTTTTGGGGTGGTGGGGTGACGAATATAGAGGTTGAAGATGTTTTAAGTAGTCCTGTTCAGGAGGATGTAACAGGATTGGTATATATATATATATATATATATATATTATATATATACATCTTACATATATTATATATTTTATTATTAGATATATATATATATATATATATTATATTTATATATATATATATAATATATTGCTTTAAGGTGAATTTTTTTTGCCTAGGGCGGAATGAATGGTTAAGAGGCTGTATGTATATATATATATATTAGTATATATATAAAAAGAATTTATACATACATATATATATATATATATAGTATATATATGTTATATATATATATATATATATGAAAAAATATTATATATATATATATATATATATATATATATATATATATATATATATATATATATATATATATATATATATATATATAAAATTTTATATATATATTTATATAATTTATATATATATATAGCAAAGAATTAGCATACAGTTTTACTACAGAATACAAATGCTTCACTAAAACAAATGACATTTTTGTAATCCGTTAAGAATTTTAGTTTGGAAAATGTAATAAAAAAATAGAAAAGTCTTGAAATAAGATTTTCATATAATAATGTAAATAAACACATTACAAGATTGTACGACAATTGCTCCATTTCGGTTTCTGCAATAGAAGGAGGGCTAAAGTTGCCAAGAATTGTTTTTTTGTCATGCTCTCGAAAAAATTAAATATTTTTTATAATTTTTTTTAAGGGGCTCGAGCTGACAGAGGGGGGATGATATCCCCAACGTCGTCTCCCTGCGTGGCTGAGAGACCCTGACTCATTATATCTTTGCGGTTTAATCTGGGGTATTCATTTCGTTAAAAAAAAAATAATTTTTGGCACCTTTTAAGCTTAAAGTACTAGAATTTTGTATGTCCATCCATGTTCTCTCATATTAAAGTTTTTAAATCGATGTTTTGAAGATAGCTATATGTTAAAATTACATAAAATATTAAGTTGAAATATAAGTAGCATGAATGATTTTAATATTAAATGAATCATTATTATTAATCAAGAGAAATTATTATTATTATTATTATTATTATTATTATTATTATTATTATTATTATTATTATTATTATTTATTATTATATTATTACCCACCCTTCTCTCCCCAAGACTGGGGGTAATGTGTATAAGATGCACACCAGAAACAAGAAAAAGTAGAAGAATAATATGACGCAAGTCGAAAAGAAAGTCCAGTCAGAAAATCCACCCTGGACCTTCACAGGACTGTGACAAACCCTCACTATGGCATCTCGTCAATGTGGGGTTCATCCCTTGGCCAAAGTGGGCCACAACCATACCCCATAACAAAACCACGGCATTCACTCCTATTATGCACCTTTTTTCTCTCTCCTCCAAGCATTCATTTTCTGACTCAATCCACTTTTTCTTCGGTCCCCCAGCCAGTTTATTGCCAGTACACACACTTACCACAATACATCCGCTTAGCCAATTGACTATCATCCATCCTCTCCACATGACCAAACTATCTCAATGTACTTTCATTTATTCTCCTTTACCCCTTTTTTCACACCACACAACTCTCTAATACTACTCATTTTATCAATTCTTCTCACACATAAAACGCCCCTAAGAATGTTCCATTCTGAACACATTGTACATTAGAAGTCGATTACCTCTTATTTCCAGGACCATAGTCTCAACTACTATATATTAACACAGGTTACAACATACCCTCATACCCTTAGCACACTCAAGACTTAGTCCCTTTACATCTGACCAATGATTTAATTGCCCCAGCCAACTTCCTGCCATTCACAAACTTTCCTACACACTCCTGCATCATCTGTTCCGTTTCCATCCAACATATATCCTAAATATTTAAGCTCAGACACTTCAGGGTTCACACTTTCTGGAAAGTCAGGGAAAAAATATTGGTCAGGGAAGCGTTTTAAGATATGCTGAAAGTCAGGGAAATTCCAAAAAAGTCAGGGAAATTTTATGATCAAAACATTTGAAGAATGATCCATGGACCTAGAGTTGCATATTTTTGATAATTTTTTCCTTACTTTATAATTGTGGAATAAGAGATGTATTGATAACGTGAATAAAAGATGGGCAAGGCAATGACATTCCATAAATCTACTTATATCCTGTTTCTTTCTATTTTAGGTTCACTAATTACCTACGATTGTTTCCAAGTTCATCCTTTCGATTGAAGGTGATTGGTATATGGATGTTTTTTATATGAGTTATGACTTAATCTGTTTATATCTTTCTTTTTAGGATTATACTTTGAATGTTTTTTTTTTTGAGGTTGGCGAGAGTTGATTTTGATTTTTGTGCAGTTGAAGGTATTTATTATTTATTTAGAAAATGACTTCAAACAAAAAAACTTAACTTTAACGACCAGTGGTTGGACGTCAAACTGAATCCACAGTTTATCAGGTGGTTGGGTAAAGAACCTGATAGTTCCAAGGCATACTGTAAATTATGTAAAAAGAACTTTGATCTGTCTAACATGGGACGCCAAGCTGAAGTTTTACATTCAAGAGGGGAAACTCATTTGAATTTACATCAAAACTCAGCAGGATCAACCAAACATTGAAAAACCTTTTCGTTCTGTGTTCTACCAATACAAATATTAGTGAAAAGTGTGTGCACTGAAAACTATTGCCATTCCATCAACTAATCATACTCAAACCGTTTGTAAATGACCCTGAGTGTTCTATTTAATAACAACCAAACCAGTTTAATCATCACTTTCACTTTTTTTGCATAAAGATATGTTGCAAAGCATCTAAAAATACTATGGCATTAAAGGGTGGATGAAGTAAAATGTCTTTAATCTCGTTTGCAGATATAGGGGAAACATTTAAATTAATGTTTCCAGATAGTGTGGTAGCTTCAAATTTTAAAATGGGGCTGATGAAATGTAAATATGTGATTAACCATGGACTTCTCAGATTCTGTTGCTGAGAAAGAAAAAGCACTATACTCTTACTTTGCAGTGAAGCTCATTCTTCCTACCCTTGAATTAAAATCAAAATATTTTGGATGCCGTCATTGTCTTTAAGAGACTTGAATTAGTTTTTCTTCTATATACCTGGGAATCAATGTTATGTGGAATTGTGGCAAATTATTAAATTAAGACTGATATTTTCGCATGGAAAAGCGACAGTGGAAGGAGGGTTTTCTATAAATGAAGCAATTTTAGTGGAGAATCTGACAGAACATAGTCTGATTTCTCAAAGAACAGTGCACAAAGATATAAGATCTCATGAAAGTATTCATAAAGTTCCTATCACTCAAAAAATGTTGACAAATGTAAGAACTGCCCATAGGAGATATGAAGAACATCTCAAAGAGTCAAAACAGAACCAAAAAGAAGAACAGAATAAAAAGGTTGAAAAAAGAAAATTATCCATACAGATCTATAAACTTGAAGAGCAGAGAAAGATGTTAAAACTGAAAGCTTTAAGGAAGAACACTATAAAATCAAAAAAGATCGGAAGCTGAGAAGAAAAAGTTAACCTAAATCTCCCCATTTAGAACTTTTGTGATCACAGTGGACGTTATTCACCTAGGCTATTAATGTAAGCTTTTAATTTATTTTCTTTTTGTATAAATAAAACTGTTTACTTTTGGAAAAGTAAAAAAAGGAGTGCGTTGGACTGAGACGGGGAAGGTATAGGCTGATTACTAAAAAAAAATATATTTTTTAAATTCATCCATGATGATGAACAGTTTCTAAAGTAAATTTTCAATAATTTAATGTATGAACTGAGTAAATAGGCTGCAATAATGATTAATAGATATTTTATACGCCAAAAATAACGAACACGCTGGTCAGGGAAAATTTGCGGATTTGGTCAGGGAAAGTCAGGGAATTCAAATTCAAAATTTAAGTGTGAACCCTGCACTTGTTCCAGCTGCTCACCATCTAACATAACTTCACACTGAGGACTGTCCTCACTCACAACCATTACCTTATTCTTATCTACATTTACTTTCAAACCCCTCCTATTACACACCCTGCCAAATCTCTCTACCAATCCTCTCAAACTCTTCAGATTCGCCACACAAGACCAAATCATCCGCATATAATAGGTAGGGAACCCTCCACTCTTCCATTCTCCATCATTTTAACATCATCCCCTGCCAACCCCATCTAATTCTTTCATAACCCCATCCATATACAAATTGAGTAACCAAGGAGACATTACACATCCCTGCCTTACTCCACTATTGATATTACACCAATCAATTTCAACATCATTTATTCTTACAGACGCTTCACTATCGTCTTACATACTTTTGATTCAATTTAGAAGCTTACAACCAACACCATATATCACTAACACCTGCCATAGAGCTTCCCAATAATCCTATTCATGCCCTGTTGCCAAATCCATAATTCCTAAAACAAATTAATTCCTTCTTCTCCCTCATTTTCTCGATTCATTTGTTTCAAGTAAAAATTTTTCGATACACACCATCCTCTGACTACTTCTAATATATCTCTTCTGTCACCCAATCAGTCCTTCAGTTACTCGACGCACTCTTTCAACCAAAAATACCAGCATATATCCCTAAAACAATCAATAAACTAATTCCCCTTACAGATTCCTACCAGTTACCCTATCCCCCCTTACCCTACTATTATTTACGCTCTCTCCAAACCCTCAGAACTAATATCTTCCATAACCGCTTTGTTACACACAACAGCTAAATCCAATCAAATCACCAATCTCGCCCCGTTCTATCATTTCACCAGAATTTCATCTATACCTGCAGATTTACCATTTTCAACTTTCTCACTCTACCTGTTACCTCCCCCTTACTAATTTCCTCATCCCCAAAAACCTATTCCTCTTCG